>BGNK01001021.1:52298-97427 GCA_003297005.1 Symbiodinium sp. clade A Y106
CCCTAGGGAACTGATGGCAAAGTCCAGCGACCTGTCTCCTTGTAGCAAGTGCTCAAAGAGCTGCTGCTGCACTGTACAGTATGCGGTGACACTCTTTTCCCCTAGGCCCTACTTTTCGTCAGTTTCTTGCTAAGGCTCCTTTTTTCCTTCTCTGAGGATGTCGGCAGGTCAGCTACTAAGGGGCGGCGCTGGCTTACGGCACGTCTCGAAGTTTCTGATTCGCCCGCTATGAGCAGAGCNCTGTCCTGCTACCGACGGGGTCAGGCAGTGCTAGGAGTGACGGCCTTTGCGCTCTGACGACGAACCATCCTTACGGCCCATCGCTGGTAGTCGGGAGTTACCTAGTGTGGGACGCCACTTGACGGGAACTCTGGGAGACGGCTCTTCTGAGTACGACCCGCCGGCTGCCAGTTCGTGAGTATTGGACGCAATGACTCACACTGAGGGTGACGGAGGTTAGATGACCAAGATCAGTGAGCNCAGTTCGTGAGTATTGGACGCAATGACTCACACTGAGGGTGACGGAGGTTAGATGACCAAGATCAGTGAGCCTAGCTGTCACTTGAGGAAGCGTCAGGAATTGCCGGGCAACGCCTGTGGTACAACCGGGGCACCGCCCTAGGGAACTGATGGCAAAGTCCAGCGACCTGTCTCCTTGTAGCAAGTGCTCAAAGAGCTGCTGCTGCACTGTACAGTATGCGGTGACACTCTTTTCCCCTAGGCCCTANTCTGAGGATGTCGGCAGGTCAGCTACTAAGGGGCGGCGCTGGCTTACGGCACGTCTCGAAGTTTCTGATTCGCCCGCTATGAGCAGAGCCCGCTCGCTCAGCGTCCAATAAATCGTCGTTGTCGTCGTAGTTGTTGTTCTTGTTGCTGCTGGTGTTGTTGTTGGTGGTGGTGGGGGTGGTGTGTTTAGTGTTGCTGCTGCTGCTGCTGTTCCTTCTGTTTCTGTTGCCGTTGCTTTTTTGTTGTTGCTGTTGCTGTTGCTGTTGATGCTGTTATGTTGTTTCTGCTGTTCTTGCTGTAGTAGTAGAAGAAGAAGCTGCAGCACGGTCGATCAGTTTAATAAGAAACGGGTGCTCCTTCCCCAGACTCTGGATATTCCTTATTCGGGTGTGCATGGCAATAAGAAATTTCCCACTGTCGAGGGTCCGGAAGTTGTACGATAGGGCAAAGGGCTGGGGGGTAAGTTTTATTTTGGGATGCTAAATTTCCCGGTGCCAGAGAGAATTGAACCCGCCCACATGTGGGTCCGAGAGCAGGCGCAGGGTCCAGGAAATTTATTTTTTCGATTCTAAATTTTCTGGGGCATGTTTGCTGGTGCTACGGGTCTAGCTGGAGGCTTGGGGGGCTTGGGCTGGCAGGGTGGTTGTCCAGTACATTTAGTTTTCATGTCTAAATTTCCGCAGCCTCACCCTGTGAGGGTCGGCTGGGTGGGTTGTAGAGGCTCCAGCTCAGCGGAAAAGGCGGTGCGGGCCGGCAACCCGCAGCAAGATGACGCCGGATTCGAGACAGCGTAACTCTCAAAAGGAGCAGCCGCACAACCATTGAGCTACAGCGGATTTGGGGCTAAAAGGGGAATACCCATGTCAAACGGACGGGTGCTTTTGTTTGACGGCTGGTCGGGCTGGCGGAGGGCTCAGAAAATTTATTTTCCGATTCTAAATTTTCAGGGGCATTTTTGCTGGTGCTAAGGGTCTGGCTGGAGGCTTGGGCGGCTTGGGCTGGAAGGGTGGTTGTCCAGGAAATTTAGTTTTCAATTCTAAATTTCCGCAGGCTCGGCTGGTCCGGCAGCCCGCAATAGGATCGTAGTTCACTACCAACGTGTTTATGCCATGCAAACTCGAATAAGGAACCTACGTATAGCGACTGGTACGTTTATTTAGCTGTTCTGTCCTCTAAATGCCCCTTACGNCAATAGGATCGTAGTTCACTACCAACGTGTTTATGCCATGCAAACTCGAATAAGGAACCTACGTATAGCGACTGGTACGTTTATTTAGCTGTTCTGTCCTCTAAATGCCCCTTACGACCCTTACCGAACTTTCATTTGGACAAGCTTGGCGAGGTCCCCAACTTAAAGCCGCCACAAAACCCTAAAGAAGACTCAACACGCTCGAGCACATTGCAGAGTTCTTCGAGGACGCCAACGAGGCCCGCCCCGGTACGTTACTTTGTACGTATCTGCTGCAAGCATCTTGCCGAAACTGACCTGCTTTGTTTGGCCAAAGCTGGTAGCTGGTCCCCTGTTCTAATCTTGAACCCGTCATTTTTTAACACTGTACGTAGTTATAATTGTGGTGGTAGCACACTTCAACCTCCCAGATTCGAAAATCCTTCCCAACCCTAAAAGCCCCAACAGCCCTCAGGTAGATAAAAGAGCGATTTCACAGTGACGTGGTTATGGTCAGCTCCGATGACGAACCACAATCGAAAAGGCGCCGTGTCGACAAAGTCAAGTTGACAAAGGAGGGCCTCCCGAAGCAGACAAGGGTGCAGCGAGACGACCAGGAGCACATTTGCGTGCTTCGGAGAAGTGCGAGGCTGTTGAGATGTACCAGGCTGCCCGTGCATTAGGCTTCCCACCTTGCAATGATGCCGGCCTGGCGGCGGGCACGAAGCTAGCCTACAGCACTGTGTACAAGTGGTCGAAGATGCAAAAAAAACCTGCAGGTGCTTGCTGCCAAAGAGAACAAAAGCAAGCTCAGCCGCCGAAAGAAGGGCATGTGGAGGAAGAACAAGCTCTACATGCACTTGAAAAAGCGCCTGATGAAGCGCCTTCGCAAGCTCAGAAGCAAGTCACGCAAGGTCACCACCCGGCTTGCGCCTGCAGTGGCCCGCCAAGAATACGCGAAACTAACCAACCAAGCCACGGCGAACGGTCCGTCATGGCCAACGGTCGCTCGGACAGGCCGGGCTTTCGAACGAACTACAGACGGATCCAGCTTTGGTTCAGTATTCGCTCATGGTCTTCAAGACGGGCTACGAAGAAGAGGAGCACCTCATCGGCTGCTGACAATGCCAGCATGCGGAAGTACTGTGACAAGCTGAGATGGGCCGTTCAGCAGGTGCCGCAGTCAGGTGGCTGGCTAAGGTGCCTCAACCCCTAAGCCCCACAACCCCGAACTGCACTCCTACTGAACCGACCCAATAGCACAAAGTTCACCCAGAAAGTTTCGGTCACGACCCGATGCCATGCTGTTGTTCCATGTCCACATTCTGGGCAAGTGCCACTGGTCCCGTCGTGTGCAACTGGACCCAGCCGAGGCAGACCGGCAGCAACCCACCATTTACAATGTTTTGTTAGAGTGCTGCAGAACACCATGTCGACTTGAACGAGGCAGACTTCACTTTGGCCGGCGAGAGTTCGATGCGCTACGAGTTGATGACGGACCTGTACAAGAAGCATGGGTTTGTTGTCGTGTTGCAGTGCAGTGATGCTTTGGACAGCAAGGTAGTGCAGGCTGGGCCAGCACTCAGGGCAAAGTTCGGGTATAATGAGTGTTGTCTGTCTTCCGAGTTCACCAACAGGGCCACTCCGGATGGCCTTGCCGCTCTGGAGTTTTCGCTGTTGATGCAGGATTGCGATGCTTCCTTGACAGAAGCCGCTCAGCGAGATTTACTCGCGGCTGTGTGATGGTGAGCCATTCAGGCTGGAGGTCTGGTTTCAGCTGGTGCGTGAGCGCCTGTTGCTGCAGTCCAATGTGGCCGTCCAAGAGGATCCGGATTTCAACTCTGCCGTGTTGATACGTCTGGAAAGCGGTGCCGTGGTGGACGCCGTGTCGGCTCAGGCACAGACCAACCACTCTTGCTTTTATTGTTGAGCATCTTGCTGCTATTGCTACTGTTGCTGCTACTGATAGTGTTACAGAATGCTTACTACTACTCTACTACTACTACTGCTACTGCTGCTACTACTACTACTACTACTGCTACTACTGCATCGAGGAGAAAATATTTGGCCCAATGCTCCAGGACCAGACTATGACGACGATGATGATGATGATGACGATGACGGGCCACGCAACAAGAGGCGGACAACAGAAGCGCCTGCAGGAAGAAAGCCTTACACAAGGAAGGCGGAGGAAGAGATCCGACAACTGCAATCCCCCGACTCTCCCGAGCTGCTCATACCAAAGACTTTGTTTGGGCGGCTCGTGCTGGACGTTGTCGAAGAGCTCCACCAACGTGATCTGTGTGGCTCTGAGTTGAGAATCCATCGAGACGCGATGGAGGTGCTCCAATACGCTACCGAAGCGTTCACGGTGGATTATTTGGCAGACCTACTGTGCTTAGCATCGCATGCTAAGAGACAGACAATTAAGCTTGAAGACAGTGCAGTCTGGAAGAGGCTATGTACATCGAAAATGAGCAGAACTTTTGTCAAGGGTTAGCAGGATGACTTTGGCATAGTGGTTAGAGCTCTGTTTGCAGTGGTGAGAATGGTGGCTCGACTCCCCCTCATGGCTTCTGCCTTCCTCCCGCACCCCTACCTTCAACCCTAAACTGAGAAGCTTGAACTGCAAAGACCTACAGCCCCAAAGCCTTGTAGCAGAGCCCTTCTAGGCTTCTAAACCCTAGACCTTACGCCCTGAGCCCAAAGCCCTAAATCCCGAACCCGACTTCCTGAGGTCCTAAACCCTAAAGACCCAAACCAGAACCGAGACCCTACACCCAAAGGAGGGCGCTTCAACTTAACGAAAACCCTAAAGCATAAGGCTACTTTCTCCCGTTCAACAAACACTGTGCGCAGGTCGCGAAGAACTCACAAGCTGATCGAGCTCGGGTTTTTGGGCCTAGCGAGGGTTTAGTTTCTTATTTGGAATGATTTCTTATTATATGCGTTGCCCGTAGTAGTAGTAGTAGTGGTAGTGGCTGTAGTAGTAGTAGTAGTAGTAGTAGTAGTAGTAGTGGTAGTAGTAGTAGTAGTACTAGTAGTACTAGTGGTACTAGTAGTACTACTAGTAGTACTAGTAGTACGAGTAGTAGTAGTAGTAGTAGTTGTAGTAGTAGTTGTTGTAGTAGTGGTAGTAGTAGTAGCAGTAGTAGTACTAGTAGCACTAGTAGTGGTAGTTGTAGTGGTAGTAGTAGTAGTAGTAGTAGTAGTAGTAGTAGTAGTAATAGTAGTCGTAGTAGTAGTAGTAGTAGTAGTAGTAGCTGCAGTAGTAGTAGTAGTAGTAGCAGCAGCAGCAGTAGCAAAGCAGCAGAGCAGTAGAGTAGCAGAGTAGTAGAGTAGCAGACGTAGTCGTAGTCGTGGTGGTAGTTGTTGTTGTCGTCGTCGTCGCTCTTGTTGTCGTCGTCGTTGTTGCCGTTGCTGTTGGTGCTGGTGTTGTTGTGGTTGATGAAGATGTCGTTGTTATGTTTTTCCGTTGATTATTGCTTGCTGTTGTTGTTGATCTTGTTCCTGCTATTGCTAATGACTGGTTTTGTTGTTGTTCGTGTTCTTGTTACTTTGTTGTTCTTCAAGTTGTTATTTGTTTCAGTAGCAGAAGCAGTAGTGGTAGGAGTAGTAGTAGCAGTCGTCGTCGTCGTCGCCTTAGCAGTGTGTTGTGTGTGTGGTCGTAGTAGCAGCATTGGGAGAATGCCAGTCTTGATATAAATGGCCTCATGACCACTGCTATCGCGACACTACTGCCAGCAGCACCGGTTCCGTTATTGATTGTTGCGTTGCGCATTTGCAGGGTGCACAAGCAGTCGCTTGTGCTCATTGGGATCATTCAAATTTCTGGGTTCGTCTGGCAGCGAACAGGACTGGTTCCGGATCTACACCAGACAGTCCGGCACCAATGTGCTGGGCCTGTGGCAGTTCAAGGCAGGCAGGTCATGTACCAAAAGGGACAAACTGTCCTGAGCGCCACCGCGCTAACACCCTATCAGCATGGCTAACACAGCCTCAACCAAAACCACATGAAATGCTGAAAGCCTCAACCCCGAAGCCGCCCCAGGAAATTTGAGATTGCCAGCAGAGTTTCGAAAATTTTGTTTTCGGGGTTTAAAGGTTGCATTCGGGCTTGAAGCCTGCCATTATGTGGACGACAGTCAATGCATGTATGTGTTTGTATCTGAGTGGACACATGTATATACACGCACATTCCCGTTCGGATACCTTGTTGAGGGGCCATGTCCTTTGAGTTGCTTTGTAATCATGTTGATCGCAGCTCATGGGGGATTCTGATCCAGAGTCGGACACCGTTTATGATCCTTTTGTTAGTGGTAAGCTTGTGTCCTTGGGTTCCCTTTTGCTTACATACCGTGCCCACTCAGACTTGCTGTTCTTGAGCCGAGACCGCGCCCTGATTTGGGAGCTATGTGGAACTGTTTGTCATCCGGTTGAGTGCGGAGTCCGTTCCTGAAGCTTTGATATGATCCAGAACCCCTGAGCAGAAGCGTTTCGATCTAAACCAAGCTCCAATCACACTATTTCCCGCTCCCCCGTCCTAAATCAAAACGGAACACCAAAGCGTAATCTCCGCCACAGCATTCCCCACACAGGCGCTGCAACTCTTTGATCTCAACATCAATCCTAGCGAGTTCTGCAAAGTGGTTGTTTGCGTCAACAAGTTTGCTGCCCGGTTCCCAGGGGTATGGGGGTTTGGGGTTTGTGGGTGTTTCAGGCCATAATTACCGTTCTTTCGTTGACATGCTGCAACCTGGGGCTTTCTTTCGTGCGATTGAAAAAAACTTTGTTTGTGATGTTTTTGCAGCTTGAGGTTTTGGGTTCTAGTCATAGTCACGACAGCCAGAACCCGACCCGAATGCTTGAAGGCTTGGCATGCTTCGCAGCATTGGCCGCAAGTCTGACACTGCTGAAGCTACAGCTAAGCATCCTGAACCTTTCATAACCTGTCAGTCCCGAAAACCTGAAACATCCAAGGTCTTGGAGCTACAGTGCCTAAAACCGAACCCCAACATCCTTAGTCCGAATGCCCAACAACAACAGCGGTAGTGGTTGGTCTCTCCGTCGTCGGTACAGAATGTATCGGGAAAAACTATCGAAGCCGGCAGTCCAGGCAATGCCGGACTCATGTTGTGATCGGAGTGACAAAGCCAGTCGGCCTCGGGTGGGCGACATGAAGTGATGGAGAGAGTGCAGGTGGAACGATCGCTGCCAAATTTGCTGACCAAGTCTGGTCACAAGTGCAGGGGCCAAGTCATCCTTCTACTAGGGTTACTAGGGCATCGATGTATTTGTCGGATATGGAAACCAACCCAAGACGACGCGCCCCCTCAACACGACATCTTAGGCCACCATTGGCTCTAAGATTGCCAGTTTTTGGAAAAGCCCGAAGCAGATCGGACACAGGTCTGGAACATGTTGGGAGTCTCCGATTGCATTGCAACCTCAAGCCCTCGACTCAAGTCCCCAACTCGAGACAGAAACCGTAAGACCCTCTACAAGGCCGACCACAATGCGGGAACTCATGGTCTAGACAGGCTGCTCGAGGCTGTGTGCATCGGGCTTCGGTCCCAGGGTGTGCAGATTCCACCGGTATCGGCTAGCTCCAAGGGGGTTTCCCATGAGCACTCCGTTCTGACTGATTTCCGAGCTTTGCTTTTGGCGTCAGGAGGTTTGTGTCTCCGCCACTTCCGGACTTTAAGATTGCACATCCTGTTGGGTTTCTCCGTACACAGAATTTCAGGGAAAGCTTTGCTCAGCAAGTGAAGACAGCTGAGACTAACTGCTATCTTCCCGGCCTGGTACTTGTTGAATGTCTGCTAAGTTGCCAAGCGCGCCTCTTGGCGCAGTATCCCAAGCAACTCATCCTGAACATTGCTGATGACTGAGGCCGGTCATGATCGGCTGGACGGTGGAGCCTCGTAGCAGCGTAGCGAATGTCGATCTAGCAGCAAGCCATCAGTAGCCTGGCAAGGGGCCAAAAGTACTGCAGTAGCCATTCAACAGCAGACACTGCGGCGTTGTGGCAGCAATGTACAGCGTCGTGATTTAGGAGGGCAGGCGAGTGGAAGACTGGTGTCTAAAGCCAAAACTCTTAACACATGGACTCCAAACCCAGTGGCCTTACAGAGATTGGCTTCCGCAGGTGGCGCAGAGGAAGCGAGACGAATTCGAAGCGAAGAGACAGCGCGAAGAAGAGGAGGCGGGTGCAAGGAGCTTGTGGTTGCTGCGCTGGGAAGCTAGGACCTGGGATTCTTGTCTTCAGTCGCTTCATTGTCGGGAGGGATCACTTCTTCCAGAGATCCCTGTCTCTCCACAAGCATCCAGCCCCAAACTCCCTAAACTTTAAGACTGTAAGAGCCGTAAACCCGTAAACCCTAAACTGCATGACCCGTACACCATAAACCCAAACTTTTAATGTTGTCCCACTAGCTAGGTTCTCCTTGTAGTTAACCACCCCAAACCCCAAACTAAGCACTGAACTCTGGAAAGCAGTATGATGATCGAAAACCCTGCATGCTAAACTTAAACCCTACATGCTAAACCCTGGTACGGTTTGGACTATGGCACAAAAGCCCTAAATCCTAAATCCTAAGTAAATCTAACCGCAACACCCTGGTAAGGTTTGTATTGCGGTCAGAAACCCCAGCCCACCACAGGCCACAGGCCTCGTTATAGCCTATAGGTACATTTATGGAAAGGATCCTTATGTTAGGACCCTCAAGATAAGGGGGTTTTATAAACCCTAAACCCTAAACCGAGGGTTTACATTGATATGAGGGTTTCGGTGGGCGGAGCGAGGGGCTCGCGCAGTCGAGACTTGTGGGGGGGGGGTGCTTTAAGACGTGCTTAGCTTCACAGAGTTAAATGGGACTACTGGTCCTGGTTTAGGGTTTTGGAGTTTTCCTGTTGTAGGGTTGCGGGCTTCGGGTGATGATACAAAAAAGTGCAGGATCCTGTTTGCTCGACAGCATCTTCATTACAAGGGGCGTCCCGTAAGCTTAAGAACCTCCCTCATTTTCATGCTTAAGCTGTCATGCAGGCGGAGGAATTCGAAGCTGCGCAGGGCCTGGAGGAGTGTTGTTAGGGTTTGTAGAGTTAAAACATGTTTGAAGTGCAGGTTTAGAGGTGCTGAGATTGATGGCTAAATTGCAAGTTTAGCTGCTAAGCTTCTGAGGTCGAGAAACCCGGGCTTGTGGCCTTAAGCGGCCTAGCAGAGCCTGGACTCCCCATCATGCACATTGGGTTCCAAGCTGCTGCGGAATTTTGCGAGGGTTGGACCATGATCAGTTGGGACCGAGTGCTCCGGGTTCAACCCCGTAGTGTAGAAGTCTTGTAGAACACTGAAAGGAACATTTCTTCCAATCGCGCTACGGCCCCTGCATCCTGTGGGAAGAAATCCTGAAGACCCCCCTGGGATGCTGGTCTGTCTGGATACATCCGGACAGACGTTCAGTTTGGCGCATCCACAGTGGAGCAAGCCAAGGGTCTAGGTTACCAGGATGCTGTACGGGGTATTTTGAGTGTAGGGGTCGTGGGCTCGAACTGTTTCAATTCGGAGGGCGCGTTTGTTCGGTATTTGTCGTTTGTTTTTGTTTTGTTGTTGTTGTTCTGTCGTGGTGGACCTGGGCAGAGCGAAAGAAAGATAGAACGCAAAGACACAGGAAGACGGAAAGAAAGACACAGAGACAGAACAAGACAGAAAGAAAGAAAGAAAGAGAACGCATCAACCAAATAACGACACAGAGAGAAAACAAGAACGAAAGACACGACACAAGAACGAAATAACGAAAGAAGCAGCACAGAAAGACAAAATAATAACTGAAGAAAGCAGTAGCGAGAGAAAGATTCAGAGCTTGCATATAGATATAGATGTCATACATGCATACATACATACGCACATACGTACACATGTATATATATATATATACATATGTGTATATATACATATATACATGTATACATATGCACTTGCATGCATACACATGGTATTGCTGGTACGTTTCGGGAACCCGGACTTGTGCTTGCTCCCTTGGCTCACGGAATCGAAAGGAAGCCCGTAAATCCTTTCCCCCAAGTAATACTGCTGCCATTCAATTTTTTTCCACAAGCAAGGGGTGGTCCATATCGGTTTGTTTACAGTGGGTAATGTCTCCAGCATGTAGAACCCTCAGGCCCTTCAAATGACGCAAAGTATGCACTGCTGCATAGGGGGAGACACGCGCAGCAAGCATCCTGTGTACATGTAAGGACGCGGGGAGCAGATTTGCACCATGTGCCGTAAATAATAGGACGTGCGGAGTTGACAAAGGCAGAAAAAGAAGGACAACACATGAAAAAACAGAGACCGAAATAAAGCTCTACCCTTTCAAGTTTCCGGCTGAAGGATTCAGAGTTTCAGGGGACCAGTTAAGGTCAAAAGTTTAGGGCCAAGTAGGATTTCTCTTGAAGGGGTTCGTGGCGTTTCTTAAACATTTTTCAACCGTGTTTGTGGATGTTTGTGCTCCTTCTCAAAAACTCTAGGATGTTTATGGTTTAGAGAACAGGGGCTCTCAAAGAGGCTACAGGTTGTTTACAAGTTAAAAGAGTTTCGGTGTTGTTCTAAAGATCCTTTTGAAAGGAGGCGCCATTGGAATCCGGAGTGCGTATATTGGGTTTGGGGGATGTGTGCGTTCCGGGGCATGCTTGCAGGATGACCTTACGTCCTTCGTGGAGCGCAACCCACCGCCGAAAGGACCGGGTTCAGCTCAGTGCCTTTCTGGGGTCGCATTGACGGCGGTGCTCTTCACGAATTTAGGGGCCTTACGGCTTTAGGGTTTAGGGAGCTTGGATTGAGGGTTTAGGGATGGTGGGTGTGTGTACGATTTTGGGGATTCAAGGTTTTTTGGGCTGGAGAGAGCAGTTTGGCAGAGTGCTTTGGCGGCACTCAGGGGGCAAATCTGGACACCGAAGCCTCGGCGGGTTAGGGTTTAGGGTGTAGGGTGTAGGGTGTAGGGCTGAGGAAGCGTGATTGCCTGTGCGAGGAATGGACGATGTGGAGTGGCGGTGCCTTGGCCAGTTCGATGGTAGGGTTCGGAGTTGAGCAGTAGCTGCAACTGGTACACATGAAGACCACACAACGCGTGGAGGTTTCTGCTGTTGTTGAGTTGATCGGCGGCAGCGGGGGCGGGCGGCGGAGGGCCGTCATCAAGTGTGTTTTCAATTTCTGTTTTTTTGGTATGCCTGTTAGTTAACTTGTTTCCATTTTCTGCCTCGAGTTCACTGATAGCTCTGTTTGCTTCAGGGTCGGAGTGCAAGGATTGCAAGCCCCGCAATGCCCAACTCCTTGCCAATGACAGCCCTTGCCTTGTGTAACCCGGTGCTGGCAAGGTGGCTTCCAGAATCAGGTGTTGGGCGTTGGGCTGTCGAGGGTCGCCTGGGCTTGGCCGAGACTTGGCGTTTTAGGGTGTATTTCCGCCAAGCTCCGTCTGCGAATGATAGCTTGGAAGCCTGACCTGTAAGTTTCTGGAAGCCATGTTTTGACGCTGTTGTGTGAGATGCGGCTTTCGGTAGCAGAGCAGCAAGAAGTGCGTAGTCTGGCCTCATCCAAGGGCCTGTGCAGTTTGCCAGTTAGCCGTCTTGAAACATGGCAGCCCCTGACTCAAAAGATTAGCACTGGAGGAGCAGGTGGCAAAGATCCTTCTTGGAGCCCAGCGCAGCGGAAAGATCCGAGGTCTCTGGCGTGTGGAGGCCGGTTTATCGTTTAGGAGGCTTGACCCTTAAATTAGCGAGGTCTTTTGCGGTTTCTTCACAGGGACTTACAGGCTTTTGGAGGGGTGAGTATACAGGCCTCATTGAATAGGGGCTTTGCATCATATGACGGTGGACTTCCTTAGAGACTGTTAATGAGTCAGACTTCTAAGTTGGGAACAACTTTTAAGGCTGCGCGGGTTTGATGGGGTTTAGGGTTTAGATTTCGGTTTAGGTTTTACGTTTTAGCGGTTTGGGGTCATTCTTGTGTCAAGCCTTGTTCAAGTCGATGGCACTTTCAGACTTTTCAGAAAACAAAGGGGGCTCTTCGTCAGAAGAACTTCTGTGTGATGCTGAGGGTTTAGGGTCGGATGAGCTTTCGGGGTTTAGCAGTTGCTAGTTTACACTGGGACATGGGATCCCCTCTTGCTTCCACACCTCAGACCGATGAAGGCTCCCAGCATTCAGCATGCCGAGAACGAGCTGTCTCGTGCACAGCTGCAGCAAGACGATGCCTGGCAGGCGCAAGGGTTCCGATCCTAAGCCCATGTATACTGCAACACCCCAAGGCCCTAAACTTGCCGAATTCTTTGTGTTTGGCGTGACAGCTCTAAGTATGTGCCTTCCCTTTTCTGGTGCTCCTTGATACTGCCAGCTCTCGTCAACTATCACAGATTTTGTCAGAACTGTGCAGTTACCTTTCGTCGCAGTATGGCCATGGTTTTCTATCCCTTATCCCTAGCTACCAAGTATGGCTTGACTACCCAAGGCTGCCCAGAACCTGAGGGCTTGCCTTGAATCCTTTGACCCCAGACCCTAGAACTTTGTCATAGTTGGGTAACATTTTTACATTGTTAAAGGTACTTAAACCCCATAAGGAATAAAATGTACATTTCTACTCCTATCCCAACCATGAACAAGAGAAGACCATCGCATGAGGACCAGATGAAGGAACAACACAGACGGAGCCAAGAGTGGAAGGTTCCTTTGATGCCTTTAGTGCTGCACATTTTGTGCATAAGCCCCAAACCTAAAGCCCTTACCGGGACCTTCACCTGAAATGTCATTCAAGCAATTGGACTTCAGGGCTGCTCCCGCCGTGGATTTCAGGGGCAGAACGTAGACAAACATGGCTCGGACACAAATTGCAGTGTTTCGGAGTCATCTTAGCTTTGCCCACCGACCGTCCGAGCACCGACTGCAAGAACATCCAAGCAGCCCGACACCTCTGGCTATTTAAGGCTGTTCACAGCCGCACTGGTGTATAAACCAAAGCCTTGAATCATTCCGAACCCCTGTGACTTTAACCTCCGAGGAGTGGGAGACCGAAGGTGACAAGTACATGCAGGACTTCAGTGGGATTGGAAAGCCGGCGGTAGGGTTCAATTCTTCAAGAGGCTTCCTCCGCCTGTACGACTCTGTGCTTTGCACACCTCTCCCCTTTCGTGTCTCGGGATCTGCAACCAGACACGGCTTCACAGGATCCATGCATACGCCTTGCGTTGATTGCTCCCAGCCTCACGAACTTTGCTGTACACACGCGTAACTGTATGAGAAGCCAAAGCATTTGAACCCAGCCCCTTCGCAATGACCCCCCACCCTCGACCCCCATAACCTACGCCGTCAACCGAAACAGCATATTCGCGGGCATTGGTGGTTGTTCAGATGTCGGGCCCTCTGCAAGGAATCTCGGAGGAGTAGACTACCAGACCCGTGCAGGAAGTGGTCTACCAACTATGGGACACGTGCATTTCTGGCTCGGAGGACTCAGGGCTTCCCAGATCTAGGCCACCAAAGTGTTGGCCTTGGAACTACAATTAATAATGCAAGGGGATGTTTTAGGGCACGTAGCTCTCGCTCTAGACGCTCTTTGGGAGCTTGGATGAACAAACGACAAACTCCTTAGCGGCGCAAGTGCCGGGAATAACGGCATTAAGGGTTTCAGGCTTCAGGACATCAGAGGTGGGGGTCAGGTTGTCCGGTTGGGATCCACAGACTTGCATTCAGACGACTTGAGGATTTCCTGATCGGGTTTGGGCTTTGGGTTTCGGGGGGTTTAGAGCGGCTTAACACAGATGATGCCATGACCTGGCCCTGATACTTTTAAAGCACTTCTCGACATGTCCTTTACCGCACGTGCTTAAGGTCTAGAGTTTAGGTCATGGGGTTTAGGGCATTCTGCAAACTTGATCCGTGCGTGGCTTCTAATGCAACAGTCCCCTCATACTCTAATCCCCTACAGTCAAACCCGAAGAAGCCGCAACCCCAAGCCCTGGAACTCTCAACAAAGCCACGAGATCCTTCGATCCAGCCCAACTTCGTGTCCCCTAGGAGTTATTCCGTATTTTTCGTTATTCAAAACCCCAAGGGTCATGCATTGTAACTTCAGTATGATTATGTATCTAAGGGACTCAAAGCCAATAAGCCAGGAGTGTGAAATGGCGCTGGGAGATCTGCGTAGCTTGGTGGAGCCCTGGCCTCCTGCGTTTCACGTCTTACTAGACCCTCAACGTCTCCAAGAGTAGACCGCGAACTTCGAATTCTAGCAGCTTGGGGGATTTCCCCGTGTTTCTTCTTAGCCGTTAAGGGGTTTAGGTTCGGAGTTTGCTTCGGTTTTAAGGTTCAGGTTGAAGTGTTTGGAGTTTGGAGGGTTTTGTAGCTTGAGGCTGCTTCCTTGGTTGTGATGGGCTTGAAGATTTAGACGAAGTCCGATGGCGGCGCCTCCTGCTGAAATTAGCCTCGTGTGTCGGCCGTACTTCGAGCTGTGATCATGAATGATGCCTCAAGTTAGCTGGCGTCCCACATTTCAGCCTTGCTCCTGAGTACTAAACTTAAACTTGTTCATGTCCATATCTGGCGAGGAATATGATGAGTATGATCCTGGGCCTCTCAACCCTAATCCCTCTTCTGCGACAGCACCCCGGGTTCGACCCAAGGTATCACAGGTTTGAGAATCCAATCCACGGTAATTGGTCGAAAGCAATCGTGGCCGTTGCTATAGGTGAGGGAGGTTAGTTCATGCGAGGATTGTATAGCGCAAGCCTTCTCTGTGTTCAGCTCCCAGAATGCATCACTTATTGGAGTAACGACTTGCAAAATCTAAACCTCAAGCACTGGGTTCGAAACTGACACGTAGCCCCAGATTCCAAGTACACCCTAATCTCGAACTCCAAACTGAGGGCAAAGGATCAACAACCCAGAAAGCCAGCCGTGAAGACCAATCTCCACGATCTTTATACCCCCTCAATGTGCAGAGTGGCCGTCCTTGGCTCGCCAAAGCCCCAGGAGAAATGGCAACCGGATGGGCAAGCCTCAGCCTGTCAGGCATGCGGAATGGAACAGAATGAGCTTAGCTTGCAGGCAGCATGCACGTGCTGGCCTTTCTGTACACAAACACACCGACACATATTTCATATTCGTATAATATATGTATGTATTTATGCATGCATTTATTCATTCTGTGTTTAGTTGCCAACATACTTGTGAGGATACTTACGCATGTTCTGCATGTGCCCGTGCGCTCGGGCCTTCATGGCGAGCCGGCTCAGCTTTTATCGAGATGGAGCACCGGAAGACCTTTCTAGCGTTTCAAACGCATGTTTCAATCGCATGCGGTCAGCCAATCTAGCCTCGAGCACCGTAAGACCTTACAAGCCATCGTTGATCCCTCTGAAGCTGTTGAGCAACCCATCCCAATCCGACAAGACCCTGTCCGCAAACTCACAAAACCCAGCACAACCCGAGATCTTTTCGCACAGATCCCCTCGAAAGGTCGCGGAACCGAAAAAGAACAAGATGCACCCGGGCGGACTCCGGGCGGGCCATCGGCTGGTAGCGTTCGGCCCCTCGTGCCGCAGCATTTGGGTACCGTGCCTGTGACGTTCTGACCGATTACCGGTCTCGCTGTTCTTGCTATGACAACTGAAACCACGCCTAGCTATGTTTGGTTTTCAGACCCTACACCCAAAATCCTAAACCCCATCCAAAACTTTCACCCTGCCCTACACATTCGACACCGTGCTACATCGACGCAGACTCAGCCCTGCGGCTCAAACAAAGCCAAATATAGTGCAAGACACTACAACTTCCATCCCCAAAATCGCAACCCTACGTCAACACTGAGCCGACGAGGAAGCTCCTCAGCCCAAGCCGGTAGTCCGTTAAACCTGGACCTACCCAAACGAAGGCGTCAAGGACGAGCTGGCCACCGAGATCCAAGCTCTGCCAGAGGGGGCGCGACCTTTCCCTGAGGCCTCTTTGTAGGGTGTGGAGAGTTTTTCGGATTTAGGGATTAAGGGTTGTTTGATCACTTCAAGTGATTGGTAATTACGAAGGCCTTGTCCTGGAAGGACCTGGAGTTACCTGATGCGTTGTCCATTCTTCACGCTGCGCTTCGGATAGGGATTTGGGATGTAGAATGGGAGTGACTGGGGCACCCTGCCGTGTTCGTCCTCGTAGAGATGCGGTCTAATCAGTATCTTTTGTCGCTATACAACTGATCGTATCATGTGCCTCGAAACCCCATGTGACAGACTCAGCCCCGAACTCCAGAACACTCGTTCAACATCCCGGTCAACATGAACCTTGACGTGCTCTTAAACTGAGACCAAAGACCCCAACCCCCCAAAACCATGACCCAAAACCTGACACGCTGAAGGCAACTCTACTTGCAGAAGACAAAACCATGAAGCCTTCGACTGCCCTCCGAAACCACTCTCCGAAAACCTAAGCTTTCCAGCTGCTAGACCCTAAACCGCCCCTGTTTCGTGTGGTTTGCAAAGCCAGCGTATTGGAGACGTGGGCCCTAAACCCTAAACCCCTAAGCCCTAAACCCTAAACCCCTAAAGTGTCTGCCCAGCAGGAGCAGCCCAGGCCGGGAGGGTTCACTTGGCACCTCCAGCTGAAAGGGGTTGGGGTTGGGTGGGGGGCCTTCATAATTAGTATAGGGTTTGGGGGTATATTATACTATACGTACAATAATAAGGAACCCCCCAAACCTTATTCGAAGGACTTTCGGGTTCCAGGCTCTGGGATTACTAGCCCCAAACCCTTAAAAAGCTGAGACCCGAAACCTTGAGCGCTAGACCCAAGATCCGACCCTAAACCCAAATCCGACACGAAGGTTTCAGGTTTTGCAGGGCGGGAGATGATGCAGGCTTCCCGGTTTGCCTTGCAACATAAGATAGCGACCCGACAAAAACTATGTCAGCGTAGGTTGTAGGATTTGACAATACTTCTGGGCTGGTCCATGGCTCTTCGAGTGGGCCTCCGGCCAGCCGCTAAAACATCCAACCAACAAAAAACCCGAAGACCCCAGTAATAAGCCACAAACCCCAAAAAAGCCCAAAGCCCTACCCAGGCCGGGCAGCGATCGTCGTAGGATGAATTCTCTACTTCAGGGCGGATACAGGGCTTTGCTAGACTGACCATTGGTTTATGAAACAGCATGTTGGGCTTGAGCACTGGCGCTACCGCTAGCATACAATGCAGCAGAGGTAAGAAAAGTAAATCTCCAAATACGGGTACCAAATTGCGACAACTGCTGTTTTGTTTGTTGTTGCAGCCAAACCGGCTCACACGGTAACCGCTTGCCAAGGTATCTGCTTGACCAAATGGCTTCGTTCGCCCTCCAGCTCAACCCCAAAGCTCTCGTGCGAGTGCCTTTGGCATGGGTGCGCCGGGTTAAAGGCGTAGTTTGTACTCATGCTGACGTTTGCTGCCGCATCCGGAAGGAGGGGCGGCAGGGATGGTGTGTACATTGCGTTGCAGACCTTAGCCGTCGCTTGGATCGTTCATGTCATGGATTCTCTTGACTCTGGTCTGGTGGGAGATTAACCCTAAACCGTGCATCAACCAAAGACCATAGGAGGTGCGCCCTAAGCCCCTTAGCACGGAGCCCGGCTGCTAGGATCCTTCATCTTTATACTCCCCAAACCCTTGATGCCATAGCAGATGATCCCTTGTAACCCTTAACCTTCAAACCAAAATCCTAAACACTACGACCCAAGATCTCAAAAATCCGAACCTTAACTCGTAAAGCCCTAAAAACTAAAAACCCTTAATCTTGACCACGTCCGAAGTGAAGTCTCGTCCCAAGCCATACCACTTGCACTCCAACTCAGGTGCAGTACTTCACCAGAGAGGGCTACTGGGCACATCTAGAGTCGACGTGTCCGTGCTGCAAAAGAAATCCTTTTTTCCTATGAAGCTGGTTATGGTCAGCATGACGACTGTCCAAATCTTACCATCGTGATTATTGCTCATTTCTAGCCCCTTTGGTCTCGCGGTATGCAAATGTTTCACTGTCAGGGTCATTGCTTCTGACATTAGCAGTTAAAAGTATATTTGTATATTTGATCTCACTCGTTACCAATGCTTTATCATGCCGCTGCGGTACCATATTGGCAGACAGGTGGCTATCATCTTCGTCTTGACCATACGTGTGCTCTCATTGGGCGTCATCACGTCAGCATCAGCATCAGCATCCTGATAAGCATCAGCACCAGCACCAGGACCAGCAGCGGCCACAGCAGAGCCGCGTCAGCGTAAGCATCAGCATCAGCAGCATCATCTTCATCTTCGCCATCATCACCTTCATCACCTTCACCACAATCACCGTCATCATCATCATCATCACCATGAACATCATCACCATCACCATCGTCACCATGAACATCATCATCAGCATCATCAATATCATCGCCATCAAGATCACCACCTTCAGCAGCAACAGGATTAATGGCATGAGCAGCCTGATCGGCAACTGGCACAGTCTTGATTAACTGTGCGTCGTGAGTCGAGATTGGACCGTCTTGGGGCGCTCATGGTTGTGTTCACTTTTCCCGAGATCCCAAATAACCGCAAACGACCTAAACCGTAATCCTTCAACCCTATAACCTCTGAACCAACCATACGTCTCGAACTCCTGAACTGAACCGAAACCCAAGGCAGCATGCTCTCACGCGGGTATGGAGATGCCACTCGCGTGCCCAGTCCGGCTTTGCGAAAGCATCGAACTGGCTGCTTGGAGCAGTGGGGATTTGGGCTTTAGGGTTTTGGGAGCGGGGGGGGGGGGGNGGGGGAAGGGGGCCGGCTAGGCTTTTCCGGTGTTTGTTTAGGGTTCGGGATTTAGGGGGATTATGGCTCAGTTTGGAGCGTAATTGGTCGTCCTAGGATTCGAGGTTGGGTTGAGGGTCGCATGCTCGGGTTTTACATTGGCTTGTTGGGCTTTGATTCGCGGATGATGTGTTGCTAGCCGGGCTTGTCAAGGCTTTAGGCCTTTTGCCGAGACCTTAGCACACACACGCACACATCCATACACACACCCGCACGCACACGCGCACACACACACACACCCACGCACACACACGCACACACACACACATGCGCGCCCGCACTCGCGCCAGACCCTCAGCTCGCCATGATTTGAAGTAAGGATGTTGGACTTGAGCTTGTCGTGGTGTTTTGGAAGATGTAGGAAAAACGTGGGGACGACGATCGTGAAGAGATCAAGAGTGTGGTTTTGGAAGTAGTTTCGTTCAAGGTCGAAGGTTCAGCTCAAAGTTGACGGTTTCAAATTTTTGTGTTCACTTGGAGCGTTTAAGCTTCCAAGCCTGTTGGAGCACCACCCTGACACAGTGGAACGTTTTTTTGCTGTGGATGGGTATGTCATGTTCAGAGGTTGCAGTTTTCGGGAGTTCCGCATGTGCGACATGATTTGCTGGGTCGTGTCCAGATCGGTCCAGGGTCTACTGCCAATAGTCCGCAGGCAAACACCAGCATTGGATGGAACCTTGGGCCCCAATCCTGGCTATCATCTAGGATCCCCTGCCGGCTTGCGGAAATTTTGGCGGGTGCAGGCTTTAGGAGCTTGCTTAGGGTTTCCAAAACCCCAACCCAAAATGCCGAAGCCCCAAACCCTAAATCTCTTAAACCCAATCGTCTAGCAAGGTGACTTCTCCGAAACCCCTGCAGATAGGAGGCTACATCTGAGCGACCCTGTTTTTAAATCTGTTTGCCGGAAGCTTCTGATGTCAGCTTGCAGAGCTCCCCAGGTAATTTAGATAACTGCAAACTGTGTATTCGCACTCCTTACCATGCAGGTTTCCATACTGTGATGTTTGTTGTTTTGTTTAGTTCCTCAAGCTCTGGACCACGGGGTGGAGCTCACTGTCAAGGGATTTGCACCTGGGTGTTACGGTCAGGATGCAGGCTTTAGACAGCATATGGATGCCGTTCCAAACCTTCGCCTCTTGTAGGAAGAGTAGGG
The DNA here is from genome assembly GCA_003297005.1 of Symbiodinium sp. clade A Y106. Classification (NCBI taxonomy): domain Eukaryota; class Dinophyceae; order Suessiales; family Symbiodiniaceae; genus Symbiodinium; species Symbiodinium sp. clade A. The sequence goes on from BGNK01001021.1 coordinate 72,194, forward strand.
CCGGCATTAGGGTTTTGCATGGTGGTTAAAAACAGTTAAATACCCGAACGCGCGCAAGCTCGCACAAGGGCGCGCGCAAGATACATAACATACTAACTAAGTCGAAATGCATGTATATTATACATAATCTACGTATGTACGATATATATATATATATATACGCACATGTGTACATGCATGCATACATGCACATGCGTGCATGTGTATTTAACCCGGTAAGTAAGTAAGCATGCATGCATGCATGCATGCATGCATGTATGTATGTATGCGACGTGACGTGATGTTATGTGATTCATTTTCTGTATGCATGTATCTGGGTTCGAGCCTTCGGCAGTGTTTGAGCTGCGCTTATGCCATGCTCGGGTGGCGACCAGTATCTTTATCTTGAGTAGCACTTTGCTATGCATGTAATGTTTGGAGTGGTCGAGACTTTCCGCCCGGCACTTGAGGACTGGATTCCTTAATCTCGTGGCAGATATGGTCGGCATCGGGGACCCACTTGATGTCACCGAAGGCCGTGGGGCGTGGCAGGCTGGCACAGGGCTTCGGATGCAGCAGTAACAACAACATCATCTTCGTCATCAACCACAGCAGCAGCATCAGCTTCAGAAGCAACAGCCAAGGAAACAGCAACAGAACCAGCAGCTGAGCGAAAGAAGTAAATCGAACGATTGCTTACGTAAACAAAAATCATCACAGCAGGTAGCGCAGAAACATCGTATAATGTAAGAGAAACAAGGCGTGTTAGAAGAAGAAGACGAAGGAGCCGGAACTAGGAACAATGCTAACACTAATTGGCAGCAGCAACAGCATTCACGAGCAGAGTCACTGGTGTCAGTCACTGGCTGCTTTGAGCATTGGGTTTGCGGCCGCCTTTGCGGTGTCAGAGTTTTTGGCCACCGAGGGTAAGAGCTAAAGCCTCCAACAAACTGCCGGCACAGGTGTAGACGTTTCAAAGAAGTGGACCGCAACCCACGAAAAAGCATAGCAATGGATCCCTCAAGAATTCGACGAAGGTTTGTGTGGCAAATTACCAGTAGATAAAGCTCACGGACGGAGTATTGCTACTACTGGCTGTTGCTGCTTATGTAAACCCCAGTCTTATGAAGATCATCCAAGTTCGACAGCCCTAACCCAAACTTCAACTAAATAATCTTTATCCTGCAGTTCGAGGCCCAGGAAAATCTAACAAGAGCCCCTTCAGGAGACCTTCAGCGGATTCCTCCCCATGCGGATCGAGGTGCGCTATGGATCTGGCAAAGCTTTCAGCGCAGACAAGGCAAGGACTCTGCAAACCGCGGGTTTAGGGCTTAATTAGGGCTTCGACCCTAAACCCTGTTTCTGATGGCTGCATGCTTATAAGATCTGTTGGCCTGCGGTGTGAGACTCTGTGTGGGTTTCAGGGCCTTTGGTTCAATGCTTAGGAGACCATTGCACTGACGGTCATTGATACAACTCGGCTAGTTTACCTACGTGGCGATGTCATGGAGGATTGCATCTTTATTGGGTTTTTGGAGAGTTTACTGGTGCTGGTAGATTTGTCTTCGGTGGCTTGGCGGTTGGGGTTCTGTCTTGAAGATATTCGAAGGCTTCAAGGCTGTTGGGTTAAGTTAAGGGTTAGGGGCTGAAGAATCTGTTGGAATTCCCAAGAAAGACCTGATCGTCAAGCTGCCCGAGCTTCCGTGCGAATGACAGAGCTGTCGCTCGCTCTCTCTCGTTCTCTCTTTTCTGTCGGCCTGGATATACGTCTACATTCACCCCTAATCAAAACACTGACCTAGAAAAACAACTTATATATATATGTATATACACATGTGTTTGTAAATACACATAGAAACAGAGAGGGTGTGTGTTCATGCACATATACTAGACGAAGTTGCGTTAAGGCCGTAGGCAGCCCAAGCTGGAGTCGGTAGCACCCAGCACTTCCGCCCAAACCCTGAAGCCCTAGACCGTTTAAAGCTGTCACCCAAACACCGGACCCCAAGTCCTCAACCCTAAACCCTGCACCTCGCGTTTCAAACTCCAAAAACCCAAACATCACCCTCTTGTCCTTAAACACCCTGCCCTGCGCGAATCTCCGATGTAAGGAGTTTTGTTCTTAGGGTCACATCACAATCCTGCATTGGGGGCCAGGGCTTCCGGTTGAGGCTTCGCGGGTTTGTGGCGACCCTCAACCATAAACCGCGGGGCTTGGAGAGCAGCTCCTGCCGTTTGCATCAGGAGCAGAAGACCAAAATGGAGGCGAACGTCTTAGAAGCCGCGGTGGCTAGGTGGCCATTTGGGAGATCTTTGCGAGGAAACTGTTCATAAAGCCCTGAACCCTGAACCCTGAGATCCTACTACCGTACAAGGCCTGCAAGCCCGAAAGCCCAAAACCCTAGATCTCCGTAAGACGCCTACGTCCTGCAACCCAAAACCCTAACACCCTCAGCCGCCCTCGAAGAACAACACCAGGTTGGCGAACTCCTGGCATCAAAGGATGATGCCTGCATCGCTTTGGCCAGGCTGTTCCTCGATCAAGGCGTAAGACCAGCTCTCTCGTTCGTAGATCTTAAGAGTGTTCATGTTGCCGTTGTTGCTGTTATTCTTAGGGTTTTATATTTCCTATACTGCTAGTACATTCACTTTGGAAAACGTTAGGGTCTAGGGCTTTGGTTAACGTTAGGGTCTAGGGCTTGGGTTTTTGAGTTTAGGGCATCAGCATTTCGGTTTAGCGGGTAGGGCTGAGGGCTGCGGATTCTGAAGGCTGATGACGCCGATATCATATTACCGATGTAATGGTAGTGTATCAACAGGAGGCCCAGAACGATTCGTACGAAGAAAGGAAGTCGTACAAATAGTACCCGCCCTGCTAGTATGACTGTACTCAAAGCTCCGAAAGTGCAGACTGCAAGGATCAGTGTGCTTTGTGGTCTCTGTGCGCTCTATCCACCTGCAAATCTGCCGCCATCCAACCGGCACATGCTCTTCAAGCACCTGAGCTGGCTTCACACTGTTTTGTAGCCTGAACAATCGGTAATTAACACGTTTCCTGTGGAGTCTCTCCCGACATGCAGGTTTCCCCAGTCACGTCCTGAAACTCCATTCTTCCACCTGGGAACTTCATGCAGAATATGCACGATCTTTCGGACTCAGTCTAGCTTTTGGAGCAGTAGTCAGTAGTCTGTCCTTGAAGCTTCCAGTCATGAAATGTAGCGGCGTGGCACCGGTCGTTTGTCAATCCGAATACTTATGCATCGAGAACGATCCAATAGAAAGCTGAATGTTCTGCTTGCCCTAAAAGGCATGCAAAGGGCATGCAGAACAGGGCTTAGGCTAAATCACAGATCCTGACGGTTTCAACGTGCAAAACTCTCAACTGTTAATTGATTATTTTGCCCGGATGTTTGAACCCGACATCCTCGACTGACTGAGCCCGAACGAGGAGTCCGGTGTCTTGGGATAGCAGGCTTCGGAGGTGCAGGGGTTTGAAGGCTGCCAGTGCCCTCCGAATAATTTTGATAACACCATGCCCGTGTAGTCTAGTCCGTATCTATTGTGTACTTTTTCTACCACCCTTTCTGCAAAAAGTAAGAGAAAGGCTTCCGACTTTGTTTTTGAGACCCTGTACTAAGCATCTCCAGGGCTCTGGTAGTAGTGGGCGTAGTTCGGCATGCGAGAGGACTTCCCAAAGTCCAGAGCCCCTGTGAATCCAGGACCCTTGAAAGCCGATGGTCTGTGATGATTTTCAGGATTACGGCTTAGGGTCTTAGGGTCTATAGGGTTTAGGGTTTGAGGACAAGGGTTCAGGATTGAACCTCACCTTCCCATGCAGAGGCAGTGCTCTTGGATTCGTTTTGACATGCTTCGTGATACAGATATAGCTGCAATACAGCTGTGTAGGCAGCAGTGCACGGCTCTTCGTGCTGCTAAATCCATTTGGCGTGTCTCGTCCTGCTTCCTTGCCGTCATCCTCATCCCCATCATCATCATCATCATCATCAGCATCATCATCATCGTCATCGTCACCATCGTCACCATCACCATCATCATCATGATCATCTTCATCACCGTCATTTTCTTTGTTGCCTTCCACCAGGTACGCCAGCAAGATCTGTTCACCGGTCCCAGGGCATCGGCACTTGGACCATGAACAGCTGCACGGCACGCCATATGACACCTAACGGGCTAAAGCGAGTAGCGGGGCAGTGAAAGGTGCTTTGTCGGTCCTTCCCACGTAGTTTGCGCTTCGAACCCTCTACCCGCACCCCTCGTGTGTAGCTTCTGCGAGCCTTTCTCATCGGCACCACCCTGAACCTCAGCCATTTCGAGGACAGGCTCGAAACGGGGTGTTGAGGTCAGGTCGAAGCTCTTCGTACTCCAACCTGGTCTGGTCCCGGGCCCTGTTCAAATATGGGAGTTTCTGAAAATAGGGGGGGGTACCTTATTTGGGGGTCCTTAGAGTAAGGGTCCTACTATTTAGGGTACCATATTGGGGTCCCTATTTAAGGCTAAAATTTAAGGTAATGGCCCTCCTCGTGGATGATCACGGAGCTCGAGATAGTATTTAGTTTGTCAAGCACGAAGAAATTCGCAAACCCTACAACAGATCTCTCGAGCTGACCAGGTTGGATCGGTGGATCGACGAGGAGCTGCTCAAGTGCGACTGGCTGACGCTCGAAATTGTTTGTTTGATACCTGAACTCTACAACTGGAAAGTACCGGAACCGCACAAGTTGAGGGTTAAGAGCTTCATGTCCGAACATGTACTGAAACTTGCAGAAGCCTTTACATCAGAGTCCCCGCCTTATGTTCCTTCCGTGCTCAACATCAACGGCAGCCCTGCACCCCGCTCGAGGATAGGCGACGGCCAGGATCCTGGAATTCCCGACACGCCCGAGCTGATGTTGGAAGGTCAGGAAGCCTCAGGGGAAGGAATACTGGGTGCATGACTTGCTCCTTAGCATTCAACTGCTAGCTCTTCGCAACCTGAAACTTCTGGCATCTACTGCAATCTAAAGGCTATATGCAGAACCCCGAAACTCCAAAGCCCCAATCTCTAGAAGCTGAAACCCTGAAAACCTGCTTCAAGCCCACCTTTGCCGGCAGGGAGCCCTCATAGAAGAGTGGAGACGAGCTAATTCCCAGGCTATCGTGCTTACATCGACGTTAGGAGAACAGAGCTTAAATATATTTGGGGGTTCTGTGGTTTGCGTATGTAGAAATGTATGTAACTATCAATGTTTGGGCCTGATTCTTGAGCGGTGTTCATTCTTATGGTGTTTTTTAGGATGGTGGCATGAACAAGTCTGCAAGCCGATACACCCAACCCCTTGGTTAAGCTTTGCAAGAACTATCCTTCCTTCCGTTTGTAGCATCGTAGCGATAGGTTCAAGTTTCATAAACCGAGCTGATCCCCATATGTCGGGTTTAAGCAACATCCATGGAGCTGCACTGGCTTGGCCTTTCGTCGATTCTATTTGTAGGCTTCAGGATTCGGGATGTGTATTTTTGTTTTTGAGGGGGGCGGGTTCAAGAGCGTAAGGAAGACAGCAGAGATGCCCGAGTCGTTGGGTGTGTTCGTGCAGCTTGGGTCCCCGAGTTGCTATCACTAGCCCTGACTTCCCCAAGACTTTCAGGGATCTTGTTGAGCATTCAAAGAGTTGCGGTTATGGGGTTAAAGATTCCCTTTCGAGGGGAAAGATTGAACTAAGAGGTGCAGCAGCAGGTGTCACATTAGGGTTGATGACGACGACCACTATCAACTCAGACATGCAGTCGGTAAACTTGCAACTATATACCGTGCATGATGATGGGGTGTGAATATCTAGTCATGGCTCTATTGCAATGTACATCATATACATATATGCAAATGTTCGTGCCTCGATATTACTCTGAGACCAGATCTGAAATCCCGATCCGTCGACCATCAGATCAATCTGACTGTCAGTTCCATGGGTATAAACTATCATAAGTAGATTACAAGTACCCCCCGCTGTGGTCCGAAGCAACAATGAGTATAAATACCGTTACGTGTGTACCCTTATAACGACGCTGACACGTAGCCATGGTTCCGGGAGTAGCAGTATCGCAGCGAACAGCTGGTGATGAAGCACTATCGCTTGTTCTGCAACTAGCCACTACTCGCGTTCTTGCCAGGCCGCGAAATTGTCTAGGGTGTGGGTTCCGAGCACCATAAGCTGGACTTTGCAGGTAGTTCTCCTCCGCCGCAGTGGGGCCGCCCAGATCTTTTCGCGAGGCTGCCTGACATGTCTTGGCTCTGCTTGCTCTGTGGCAAAACTGCTTCCGACAGTCACGAAGCTTGGCTTATTATTTCATCTCCAATAAGTCACTTGGCCCAGACGACCGCCGTTCAGGGTTCACGCCTCTGGGGGTTTTGTTCGGGGTCGAAGGATTGGCGGTTTAGAAAATTTCTTGTCCGTTCCCAGTGGTGGTATGCACTTTCCACACTGATGGTGCAATTCCTTCAAAGAAATCCATCATGCACAGCAAAGTATACAACTCCGTCAAGCTGGCACCGCGCGCGCTACTGTTGCTCTTTTTTCGCTTCTGCGAGAAACAACAAGGCCTAGCCTATATGACCTGCTTCAATAAGAACAACTGCATCCAAAAGGAGTGCCAAAATTTAGCATAGCTTGCCAAAGGACTCACATTTCTAAGTCAGGATTGTAAATGGCTTACAAGAAGTTCTTTTCCAGGTTCACGTATTGTATCTTTGGCAAGTGCAGTATATCTCCTTTAAGTCCCTCGGGCCTCAAATGAACTAGAACATACTGTGAAGATTGTGATGATTCCGACGACGATGGTGTCGCTGTTGTCGTTGATGACGAAGAAAAGCGATGCTGCTGCAGCATTGATGATGACATTATCTCTCTCTCCCTCCCACTCACTCACTCACCCACTCACTCAATCGCTCATACATGTGTATATACGTATGAAATTACATGTACATATACATATATATATGTATATACATGTTTGTGTTTATACATACCTTTATCTATACCAAGCAGACATGTATAGGGTGTGTGGTGGGATAGGATTCAAACCGCGCAGTAGGCTTCGACGATGCTATGAGAGACCATGGAGCGGGGGGCCTGTTCAGAGCATTAAAGCATAGAGGTCTAAATCAACAAGAGCCAAAGTTTGTTATAAGAGCTGTATCGGGATGCTGTAAGATTCTAGGTTAGCATTAGCAAGAATACCTCCTCTCAGTCCCGGTATAGAAATGTGATGGATGATATACCCTAGTCGAGTTACTAGGTCCTTTCACTTTGGGAGCTAAGGTACAAGGAAAGGATCATACCAGGTACCTGAAGTATGATGAGACCAAAATTCAGCAGCGACCGGATTGCAATTAGTAAATCCAAATCCACAGGTTGCTGACAATGCTTTGGGCCCGCGTCTGCGAAGCATTGTCGAAGGTGCTCGCCAGGGTTTAGAGCTGCATTCGGTTCTTAGTTTCCTCGTTTTCTCATCCTCAAGGCGAAAGCCCCTTAAACTCCAAACTCAGGGCCATCAGGGCTACAAGGGACAAATTCAAGCTGCAGTCTTCTGGCTCTGGCGACCCTGCGGAAGATGCAGCAGGCCTGGTTCAACGATTACCGGCTAGGGATAATGTTCTTTATTTGCGGCTTTGGGGTTTAGGACGTAGAAGCTCAGGCATCCTCATGGTCTTGCACAATACATAAGAAGTTCGCGCTTCGCCTCTGAAGCCAGGCTACCCGTCGGAGTCCACCCCAGAGGCGAAAGGCGACCCAGGCGACCGCACAGGCGATGGTCCCCCGGCTTCCTGGGGCCGCAAGGAGCGGCAAAATACAACGTTTGGTAACACGTTAGAACAGGAAACTTTAGAACTCCAAGCCCTGTGCTCTGTAACCATGTCTTGCCAGGACATGTTTCTGAAACTACCGGATGGCTCGTGGACTTGCCTGCTCTGCGACAAGGTCGCCACAGACGAGCACATAATGTCAAAAAAGCACGAGCAGCTTGCTTCAACAATTTAATTTAATTACTTCCGAAGCACTCAGTCTAATGTAAATTATCGCTGCTGGTGACGGGAGGGCAAGCTTGTTGCATCCACGTCAGCCGAGGAGCAACCTCAGATACCCCGAAGGAGAGATCTTGAAATGGGTGGCCCAAAATAGGCAGAAGCACGCAAAGCCACAAGGCGCATCTTCTGCAGCAGCAGTTTCTGGGCTCATTTTCAGAAATTCCTTTCAGCTGCCATAATGTATATGTATATGCATGTGTATATGCAGACGTATACGTATATGTATAGGTAAAGGTATAGGTATAGGTATATATATATATGTTTACATGTACATGCACATGTACATTTACATGTATATGTATAGGTATATGTACATGTATATGTATATGTTTGTGGTATGTATATTTGCATGTTTGTACAAGTCAGCAAGAGCTCAGGCTTCCGAGAGGACGGAGACGATACCTCCGGCGATGCCCACGCAAGGAGCTCAGAGACCTCCGGCGAGTTGGGGTCAAGCCAAGCTCTACTGGCTCAACAAGGACTGGTGTAGGACTTATCAGGGTTAAGGGTTTAGGCTCTACTGGTTCAGCAAGGACCCTCATGCATGTGGGTTGTTAACATCCTTTTTCAAACCTTTGCAGCCTTTGTGGGGATTCTGGAAGGGCTTGAAAGGATTTCCCAGGGTTTATAGGTTTCGATAAGGTTTCGATATTGGAACCTGATGAAAAAAGCGTTGATTCTTGTCAGGGCTCTTTGTCGGGACTATGTTCCTTTGAGGGGTGCTGCGCCACAGAAGTATCGCCAGCGCCTCCCGTAATCAGATTGCTCAGAGCCCGGGAATACTCCAAGCAAGGCCAACACAATATGCTGCAATGTAAAGCAACATCAGGCATCATCACACAGCATCACTGAGGGGTGGAGGGGTGGAGGGGGTGGAGGGGTGGAGGGTTGCAGGTGGGAGGGGTTGGAGGGGGAGTGGAGGTTGCACTTCGGTTGTTTTCGGTTCGGTGCGTTGCTGCGCGGTTCGGTGCGGTGCGGTAACGGTTCGGTGCGGTACTGCGAAATTGTATTGTTGAAACGGCCATGATCACGAATCTCTCAATCCCTGATTGAATTTGAAGTTCGGAGCTACATTACGACCGTACTTCAGGTAAGGGCTGGCATCCCTAATAGGACTATTCCTGATGAAGTTTCCCTCTGACGGACCATGGTTCGAACTACCTTGAGTCTATCGGGAACCCGAAGCCCCAAAGCTCTTGTACCACAGGATGGAGTTTGGGAATGCCTCCTGTGCGACAAGGTCGCCACCGACGAGCACGTACAGAGCAAGGGTCACAAAAAGTATACTACTAACTATCCCGACGCTTGGTAGCAATCGAGGGTGTTTGCTCAGAGTGGTTGTTATGACTGTGCTGGGATGGAAGTACTGGTCGTCGTCGTTGTGGTGGTGGTGGTGTGGTAGTGGCAGCAGTAGCAGCAGGAGTAGCAGGAGCGGTGGCGGTGGCGGTGCCTTTGCTGGTGCTTTTGGTGGTGCCTTTGATGCTGCTGCTGCTGCTGCTGGTGCTGCTGCTGCTGGTGGGGGTGGTGGAGGTGGTGGGGGTGGCGGGGGTGCTATGGTGGTGGTATGGTGGTGGTGGTGGTGGTCTCTGGTGCTGTTGCTGGTCGTCGTGCTGGTGCTGCTGGTGGTAGTGGCGGCGGTGCCGGTGGCGGTGGTGGTTGTTAGTGTTTTCGTCGTCTCGTGGTGGGGACAGGTGTCCTCATATGTTGACGTACGATGAGTGTTTAATTAGTTATATCATGGAGAGCCATTTAGGACGGCTGAGTGTTGCACTGTTGCACCTTGCGGAAGTCCATGGTTTGTTTCCCTGACATTTTGAGGAAAAGGATATTGACAAATACATCCGCGAAACGCTTGCGCGAAAAACGACCTGAAGTACATGAAGGGTCGGACGCCAACTTCGGCCGACAGGGGACCCTCTTCCTGCCCGGCGCCGACCGACGACAGTGTACACTGCGAGCCAACGGTTGTCCAAGACCACGATCGTCAAGCCACCTGCATGGCCCTTGCAGCTTCTTGGGCGGTTCAGGTGGTGAGCTGCAGAGGATGGCCGCTGCATTCGGGGCACAGCTGAAAGTCCGCAATCGCTTCTGGAAAATGCGCCGGTACATCGTAAGTCCCAAGTACAAACTTAGCCCTAAACCCTTCAAAGCTCCACGATCCATACCACCCAAAAGTCTTATGCTGAAGCACCTTGAATCATACGAGACTTCCGGAACCTACGTGAACGATTTAGAGTTCAGGGCTTAAGCTTTCGAGATTGGGTTTCTACAGAATCGAACATAAATCATCGAGCTCTAGAGGCTCACCACTATAGTGTTAGACCTATATCTTAATGATAGAATCTCAGTACCTACAATATAGTGTATCCTTGGGTGTTCATTGTTGTGCTTTATGAAACCGAACAAAGCGCGCACTCCTCTGTCGTTTGCTTTCTCATTTAAATAAGCACAAAGTTAAAGCATTTAGCGGGTATTCCAAGAGACTACATGTAGGTTATGCGGAGTAAGGGGAAAAGAACAAATTATGAACAGAGCAAGAAATTGATCACGTTTACGTAGGGTTTCAGGGTTTCGGCTTTTGCGGGGCATTTGGGCTATGGGGCTAAAGGTTCTCTAAACTCTCCGCAGCCTCTTGAGTGCTGATCGTCCCCCCCTTGCGTCGACCCGGCGGAATGGCGCTTTGCAAGGTGCTTTCGTTTTGAGGGCCGCTAAACCCGAAACCCTGAAACCCTAAGCCCAGATCACCCAACCCAGCACGCCGTAGGGTTCAAAGTTTAGGGTGTAGGTCATCTTGAAGAGTTGAGCTTTCCTTCTTCTATAAACATTGGGCTGAATATGGTTTTGAAGATTACTCGCAACGCTCAGTTCCTGCCTGGACACCAAAGACCCACAGCTTCAGGCCTCAAGGTAGGTCGTAGACCCCCACATGAAGCAGTCTTGGGCATGAATCGCACGATCACTTTGGGTTTGTCTCTTCACAGATTTCAAGGGCAGCGGACCAAGGCTCAAAAACTGCTTTAGGTTGCACATGTGCATCATAGTCATTACCAGCATACAGATTTCCGGGTGATATCTGTGTTGTACGGTCTGTAAAAATGTCAAAGGAAACACCTTGCTAGGACATAGCAACAAAGTGGCGGAGTCAAGAACTCGATTTGAGGTCGTTAGTTGTGTACTGGAAAGCTGATGAGCCCGGAGTCCGAAAGCCTAAGTTCACGGTTCCCTACATAGTGGACCCAAACAGGAGCAGTACGCCCGGGCCACAACACTATAGGGTTTGGTGATCGAAGGGCAGTAGCAGCTTTTTCATGACTGGTAGTAGACGTTGCTATACTACTTGTAAAATAGTAGCAGGAACTTCGTAGCATTCATACGACCTGCTGCAAGTGTAGCAATCACAATCGCAATGCTAAGACGAGATTCGACATGCTTTGCTTATCATTTACACCCTGAACCATAGGCTCTGGCTAAGAGCCAGCGGAGGTGATCATTGCTGCCTTGTTCTGGTGGATTTCCTGGTGCGCACTGTTGTATAACAGGGAGGGCTCCGAAGTTTTAGGGTTTTTGGGTTGAGCAGGCTTAAAAGCTTAAACTCGAAAGCTTCGAGAGGGATTCTTGAGGAGCACTGCAGTGGCGCTTAGGTCGTCAAGTTGATACCAAGAAGCATCCTCGCAGTCCTACTGACTGGCAGCTTCGGCAGATCAAAGGTGAGTCGTTGACTACGTTTCTCATCTAGAAATTCTCCAATGGATGTATCTCCCGAAATACATGGGTCCTGCTAAAGCTCCCAAAGCAATAGCGTGGTGTCGGGGATAGCATCTGCTTTCACGGCAGGTGCTCCTCGCCACTCTGCTGCAGCTGGCCAGCTGCATCGGTGAACCCGCCGGAAGCTGAGTTCGATGTGGGAGCACTTAATGTTGGCGGTTGCAATTGTGTTATCTTTCCTCTTTTCATGTTCGTGTTGTCATTGCATGGAGTAACGAAGCAAAGTGGTTTTGCGTGTGGTAGAGTTGCCACCAACCGTCACAGGTTAAGGGTAAGGTGGTAAGGTTTAAGGCTTGGGGGTGTTGAATGTGGATGTAGGGTCACAGAAATCTGGCTAACTGGGGCAGACATTATTCTAAAAAGGAATCTTACTCTTAAGATCCCCATATGAGTGGTTCACTGGTCTAGGATCCACCGTGTCGTTGGGATCAGCGCTGGTCGGTATTCGGGCGTTTAGGTATCGACAATGTAATCGGTTTCGGGCTTCAGCAAGCCTGCCAGTTTACTTGTGATGTGATGTTCTTGGGCTGAGTTCAAATGACCACGGCACATCTTTCTTTGCCGGGTCCCTGTCGTTCCTCGTTGCCTAGAGTCACTACCGCCAGCACCCGTTTAGGAAGATTTGTGTTGGTCAAGAGGTGCATAGGTCGGCTTGCGTTTAATTCCTGAAAAAACCCGGTTTAGGGCCGAGGGACCAAAGAGGGTAGGGCCCGAACAGCAGAGATCAACCAAAGCCGGCCGTAAACCGTAGACCAACGAACCGAATCCGTTCCTATGCCGCAGAATGCCCAGAAGGCACGGCAAAGGATCTGTCGCCTGAAAACTCATCAGCCCCACTTCCGCCTAGGTTAATTGCAAACTCCATTCCCGTTTGGGCCAGCTCCTTCGTTGAAAGCGTGCAAATAGAGACAGTTTGCGTTACTTCGAACAGGTTTTTATTTAGGGTTTGACACCCCAAACTCTGTAGTGGAAATCTCAGTTCAATGAAACAAAAGGCTCCTTGCCCTAATCAACCCTGCCACCCTAAAGCCTAAAACATCGTGAAGCTAAAGTTCCGAAAGGCCCGAAAATCTCTACTACCAGTAGTAGCAGCTTACAGTCGTTTGTTATGATGTGCCTTGAGGAGCTGCAGCAATGGCTTTACAACACCGAAGGCTTGGACCTTTCCAAGTCAGACTCAGAGTCCGTGGCCCACAAGGCGGCCTGAGGGCGAAGTTGGTTTCGGGCTTGGAGGGCCCACTATTGGTTTAGAAGTTTTAGGCTTGAGGACCAGCACCCCTCAAACTGCAGAAGTTCAGGGGCTATAGGCGGACTGAGATGGTCTACCGGTCTTACTTTTAAAAACCCTAAGCCCCGTGTTGGGGTGTGCAGAGGAGCGTTGGGTTAAGCGTTTGCGGCCTCAGGATTGCAGGGTCTGGGGCGTCGGCTTGGGGAATCTCGGGACATCTGCGGGCTTCAGCTTTTTGAAAAAATTTGGTTAAGGGTATGACATGGTATGACCATGAATACCTAATAAGAGAAGCAACAGTCAATCATGATAGTATCGGAAACAAGATGACAAAGATAGCAGCAATAACAGTGCCCCCTGCAGTCTTTGGAGACTTACTCTACGACACATCCCAACACCATATTCCAATCACCGGCCCCTATACTAGAAACTCAGAGGCCATTTTCCGCGTCTTTCCCGTCGCTCGCGGAACTGAAGAGTTTCAGCTTGTTGAAGCCTAGACAGGATGCCTACCTCAGCCTTGAGCCTCCTAAACCCTAAATGGCAGGATCCTGCTGCTAAGGACACCTAGAGAGTGGCCCAAGTTCAGTTACTCAGAGATTCCTGCGTTTGTGCTGCTAAGAATTGAGGACTTGGCTGCTGTTTCGGGGCTGAGGGATTCTTCACCAGAATCTCTGGGTTTCGCTTAGCGGTTCAGGGTTTTGCTACGGGTTTAGGGTTTGAGAGTACGGGATTTGAAGCTTCCGAGAAAAAACTGAAGCCTTAGCACCGCAACTTCCGTGAAGGAGGCACCCATCCTGACGGCTTGTGGAGTGAGCCTGGACGACCTCAAGCAGCTCAGGAGTGTCCTGTGCCTGCGGCCTAATATGGGAAAAGCAAGTGGGGTTGAGGAAAGGTGGTTTTGGGAAAAGTTGGGGCACTTCATAGTTGCACTACCGTTTGATGACATCGGTTTTTGACGAACCTGCCAACAGAAGCCTACATTGTCCTACATTGATATCTGTTCTTTCGTGTCTCGTCGTTCTCAGATGGAAGCAACAGCACCACCCGAAATCCTAAGACCTTGTCCTCAAGTGTCCCTGAAGCCTCGGAGACCCTGGGTCCAGTGTTGCGGAGCAAGCAAGCTCAAACACACAAGGGGCACAACAAACACAGCCATAGCAGATCAGCCGCAGACGGAATTCAAAGCACCATGGGATGTGTAAGCGACACAATACCAATAGTAATTCCGCATGAGTGAAAACCCATCAAGTGCTCCGCCCAAGAAGCCTGAGAGAATCCACCACTCTCGGTGCCTTCCATCCAGACCTTACAGCAGTTCCTCCAAGTATAAGGTAAGTGAAGAGAAGTTGCCAGTTCCACTTGGAGGCTTTAGCAGTTCAGGGGCCACAAAAATACCGTACTTTCTCTATGCTACGGGTTTTAGGGTTCAGGGGTTTACGGAACTATGGCAGGGCAAGTTTTAGCAATAAGCCTGCAATGCCTCGCGTTCTGTTGTTGTCTTGCATTACCAGCCTGGGACCGTACCCCCCATGCCGGGATTGATGCAACTGGGCAGAGTAGCGCGATCTTCGAGCCGAGAGGTACTCCACGTCTTACCTGGATTTCTCCAAGCAGGCGCTCTTGCTGTCGTGCGGATGACGGCTTTGCGGTGCATGATGGTTTAGGGTGTGTAGTAGAGGGGTTGTGAGTTTATGATGTGGGGGTTTAGGATTTCTATCATACTGCCTTAGGGTTTAGACTATAGGGTTTAATGTAGCAGGGGTTTGGGGTTTGTGTTACAGGGGTCTGAAGAAGTAGTAGTTGTCATCTACTTGTGAAAAACTGGGTGCACCAGAAATAATAGATCCTGAACCTGACCTTGTTCTGACTACGGTGAAGACCCCTACGTTGAGGGGGTTGTGAAACACGCAGTCGTTGGGAGGCGCATGTTTCCAATGCAAGGCGGGATCATTTGCAAGAGCCCCATTTAATTCGGACGTAGGTGTCATCCCGTGGTTTTTTCCGATTTGCACATCAGAGTTGTTGGGTTGGAAAAGTTAGACTAAGCCCTCAGCCCTGACCCCGCAAAGCCTTTCCAAACCCCGGAAAACGCCCATAAGCAAGCCTAAAGGAGTTGAAAGACCAGCTCCTTGACCTGTCAAAGCAGCACATCGATCCAGAGACTCGGTGGGATCCGAGAACTAAAGTCGAAGTACGGTGTCTGTTCAGGGTTTGGGGTCTG
This sequence comes from Symbiodinium sp. clade A Y106, assembly GCA_003297005.1. NCBI lineage: Eukaryota > Dinophyceae > Suessiales > Symbiodiniaceae > Symbiodinium > Symbiodinium sp. clade A. The sequence goes on from BGNK01001021.1 coordinate 87,467, forward strand.
CACCGGGGATCCTACAGCGTCTGGGCATCTAGTGGGTCAAATCATCGGATTTCGTAGGACTTATATTGCCGTACGAGAGATAGGACTCTTGGGCCTTGGCTGACGAGGTTTGTTGGGCAGGTTTTGCTAATGGTTCTAACAATAACACGACTTCATGTCAATTGGCCTGGTTGAAGTAAGCAGTCAGAAAACTCTGAAATACACTTCTTAGATGCACGGACTGTTCAGCAGTGGTCTCTACTTTGTCGGTCAACCCCGTAGTTGAAGAAAACTACGAAAGAAAAGTATGAAACAATGCATGATTGTTCAGACCACTCGCTGAACACAAAATGGGGAACTGTATTCAGGCAAAACTTACCCAGGCACAGACAGACGCAGACACAGACACAGAGACACACAGACGCACACACGCACACACACACACACACACACAGAGTCGCAGACGAGCACATCCGCATGTGCACATGCATCTCACGTTGCATATGCCTCCGTAGCTAGTGACCCTGGCAGCTAACGCTTTCATCAGGCCCCTGTGAGTGTGCATAGGGCTTCTTCGGTAAATTGGTGAGCGTAGATAAGGAGGTAGACAGACATGTATTCGGGCATCTAACACGTATCATCATCGCGATTAGCAGCGCATCGCTGTCTTCGTAGAGGGTTTCCAAAATGTCAGTCAGTCGAGAACAACGATGCCAGCCTCTCCTGCCCCAAAGTATCGATCCCGTCTGCTGTCCGAGGAAACCCTGAAGCACATTTACACCAATCTGTACAGCACCTCAAGCGTCGATTTGCCCAAGGCTTCTGGGCAGGTCTTGATTTGAGGTTTCATTTTGGGCAAGGGCGGCAGGCTTGACAGTTTTGCAGGTCTTCGGATTGCAGGGTTAAAGTGTATGCTCTTTCTTGAAACAATCTAGGGTCGGTTGGACTTGTGCTGGAACAACACACCGAAGTCCAGCAACAATCGTAATCGCAGGAACGATGGAACGAAACACATAGCAGTGACCACCATCACCACCGCCACCATCCCCACCACNGTAATCGCAGGAACGATGGAACGAAACACATAGCAGTGACCACCATCACCACCGCCACCATCCCCACCACCGCCACAACCACCACCACCACCGCCACCGCCACCGCCACCACCACCACCACCACCACCACCGCAACAACAACGACGACGGCGTCACACCGATGCATGGCCATGATATGTTACGTCCATGGCCAGAAAATTAGCATGTTCCGGAGCATGATCATGCCCATCCAGATTGCTGCTCGTGTTGTTCATCCGTATCGCCGTCTTAACTGACAAACACTATCATCATCTCCATCAGCATCCTCACCAACAACATCCACTAATCACCAAGTCAGCCGTCGCCCTTCCCAGTGAGGATACCTCGATAGCCACTATGGCTGTCATGCTTCGTATTGACCCCAGACATCCTGATGACAGCAACAAATCTTGTAACAAAGGCAACAACAGCAGCGACAAAAATCTCAGCAGCAAGTATCGCGGAGACCTACATGACAAGGCCGACTGGGCCATCTCGAGCGGGCTTTGAGCTAGACATGTGGTCGGGAATGCCGGGGAATATATCTTCTGGGTTTCGGAGTACCGTACTTTGTTGCTTTTGTTTGAACCTGTTCCTTTAGGGAACCATTATGAAATTGAACTGTATGTTTTTCTCTCTGGTTACTTCAAAGCCCAGTCTTTGCTAAGCAAGCACTGCCTCACATTCTTCTTATGGCTGTAGCAGGTGGGCCGCAGAAGATGAAACGATGAGTGATTGATACTGACTTGTGCTACAATTTCGTGATTTCTCAAACTTGCAACATACCTTGGTGACAGGAGATTCCTCGAACCGTTTGTCATGAATTCCTAAGTTTAAAGACATTTTCCGCCTCAGCCTCCCTGTGCAAAGTTTACCGCAGGCTGTGGCGAAATCTACTTCTCTGGAGCTCATGAAGGTCATGTTCACACTCTTTTGGATTTTTGGGTTCGGCGGTACACAAGACCTTATCGTAAAGCCTGACATTGGAAACCTAACATGCTAAATCCTCTGCCTTGATTTCTGCACTCCCTGAACCCCTGTCCCCAACTGAGATCCTGACCGTTTTCGGCACTTGCCGTTTTGTTGTTTGTTGTGATTTGTACTGTTTTTGTCCTTGGTGCCGTCCGTAAACGGTCTTGAGAGTAACGCTGGCGAAGCTTGGGAGTCAGGATTTTGAGCGCGGCTGGGTGGAGGATTTGGACGTGGGGCACTTTTACAGTTTAGGACATTCGGGCTTTGGCTCGGCAGCGTATGGGTGAAACCTTAAGGATCCTCTAGACCACAGGTATGCATGCAAAACTCCAATCTTCCAGCTTGTTTCCTGGTTTGGCCGCCTTGCAAGCCTTCGCTGAAAAGGGGCTGAAGCTTTAAGCTTTGGAGGCATGGCAGATGGAACCAAGGGCTTTCAGGGTCTTCGCCTTACATGTCAGCACTGAGTCTCAGAAGTACCCTGGAACCATCATGAAACGCTCAACTCTTCTCATAAGCCTTGCTAAGGCACTTCATTCAAAGAGGCTCAACTGGGCCGGGGAGCTTAGGGTTGGATGAGTCCTGCCCCCGGGAAGGCCTACGCCCAGCCAGACCAGGTCAAAGGCAGATGGGAGAGGGCACAAGGATTGGGGTTTTGGACCTTTGAGTGGTTTGAGCAGTTGTGATAAGTATTTGGGTTGAGGTGGTCCGGTTCTTGGGTTTGTGGATTAGCAGTAGCATCTAGGAATGTCTGCGGTCTAGATAGAGTCTATACAGGCCTTGCCAATGCAGACACGCCTACTGCCTTCAACCCTGACCCCTCAGCCGCGAGCCTTTTAAGCTACATCCTGAAAGACTCTGTGCAGGCTCCTGGCCACCTTCCCGCGTAAAGATACATCCCAAAGTCCTAAAAACCATAAACCCCAAAAGCCCCGGCTTGAAGCAACCGAGTGGCTCAGGGCTAGAAAAGTCAGGCACCCCAAGAACCAAGGCAAGAAAGACAACAAGTTCATGCGCGAGCTCACATGAAAGGTCCATAACACTCTTGTCCATTAAGCCCTGGAGCCTTCCGCCCTGAAGAACTCTATGGTGTGCTCTACAGCACGACCGGGGTGAACCTCCCGAAGAAGGACGCGCAGGCTCAGAATTTCTTGTTCGGGGTCCGGCCTGGCTTCCTTGCCGCGACGGTTTTCTTGCGATCTAAAATTTTTATGCCACGGTCAGGAAAGAGCATTAACACCCTGAAACCTCATGAATCCTCACACCTAAGCCGGGCACCAGCCCAGTCAATGAGAACACCCTCACACCACTACGTACTGCACGCAGAACCAAAGCACCCTGAAAATGATATTAATGGTATCCGCCTTTTCGGCTTAGGGACTCGCTTCCGTGTCGTGCCGTCGTGTCTGTTGAGTCTTCAAGTTTGGTGTATGTGTGGCCGAGCTCGCCTTTGCCCATGTTCCTCCCGAGTATTGTGATACATGGGCTTTGCGCAAAATCAGCAACATTCTTCCCACAGGTTGCCCGATAAATCGGCTGTGCACAAACCGTACATGACGGCTATAGAGGCTCAGATGTGACTTCAGGCTCCAGCATTGTTTCGCTACACCCTGCTCGGGATCAGTTTTCGTGATGCCTCCATCTAGTCACTCGTTTGCTAGTGTTTGTCCTCATGTTCCCCAGCGGCAACTGTTGCGTGGTCTACAACACATCCCCAACGACGTTTCTTAGGGATGTTGCTCTTCCCCCGAGATCCCGACAACGCTGGAGATCCTCTAAGGCCGAGATTTTCGCAAAGCCTACAAGATCCCGTTTCTCCTCTCTAAGCACCTTCGTCAGGTGAAGGCAGTAGAGCTTGCCAAGGCTCTTCGGCTTTCTGCATTTATGCTCCCCTACGCACACATGGAACCTGAATCGGGGAGACCCTGTAGTCTACAGGCAGGCGGTTTGGGGTTCCAGGCCACAGAAGACAGGTTGGCAGTAGTAATCGTTACTCATGCCTCAAGCCATCAGCATCAACAAGGGCATCGCCGACAGGAATGTTCGCGAATCATTCTAGTGAAGGCAAGCAGTAGAAGTGTGAAATACCTGCAATAGTGGTAGTGGGAATTCAAGCAGCGGTGCAGAAACTGCAAGGATAGGTATGGAAGAAAAGGAGGTTCAATAAGAAGAATAAGAAAAACAGGATACTAGGACGACGAAGTCAAGAACGACAACAACAACCACTACAGCCACAGCCACCACCACCAGCACCGCCGCCACTACCACGACAGCTGCAGCAACAACAACAACAACAGCAGCAGCAACAGCAACAACAACAACAGCAACACTACTCACGACGACGACGACGCCAACAGCAGAAACAACAACGACAACCACAAGAAGAACAACATCAAGAACTAGATCATCAGAACATAAAAACAAGAGCAAGAGCGAGAGCAGGGGCAAGAGCAAGAACGGCAACAGCAACACCACCACCACCCCACCGTCACCACCACCACCAACACCAACAACAACAACAACCACGACAACAACAGCAACATCATCAACAACAGCAACGATGACGACGACGATGCCACCACCAACAACAACACCACCAACACCATCACCACCACCACTACCACCACTACCACCACCAACACCAACACCACCACCACCACCACCACCACTACCACCACCACAGCAACAACAATAACAACATCCATGACGACAACGACACCGACATCAACAACGGCACCGACAACAACAACCGCAACAGCAAAAGCAACAGAAACGCAGCAACAACAGCAACAACAACGACAACGACAACAACATAACGACAACAACCAACACAGCAACGACTGCAACAGCACAGCAACAACAGCAACGACAGCAGCACCAGTAACGACAGCAACAGCGCTAAGAAGAACAAGAACAATAACAAGAAGAACAAAAACAGAGCAAGAACAACAAGAACATGAACTGTAAGAAGAAGAACAACAACAACAAAAACATCAGCAGCAGCAGCAACAGCAACAGCAACGACGACACCAGCAGCAGCATGAGCAAAAACAACCACAACGACAACGACAACAACAACAACCTCAACAACCACAACAACAACAACCACATCGGCAACGACAACAACAACAGCAGCAGCAACAGCAATAGCAACAGCACCAGCATCAGTCATAACCACAACGACGACGACTACGACAACAACGACAGCCACACTGCTGATATGATGTAGTGTTGCTTCTGCTTTTTCTCTCCGGTGAAGCAATCACAGTTGTCACAAATGTCAAGAATACACCCCGTGCGTATGCGAATCGAGCTCATGCGATACATGCACAACACTACCGTGGCTGCTCTTTTCTGCTTGATGCTGCTTGCGTTGGCAATGCTTGTCCCTACGACTTTTCGTCCATACCGTTTTGACTGAAGCAAGTTTGCGTCTAGTATGGTTGCAAGATCACACGCCCTTTATCCCAGTTGCGTCCGATCTCGGGGAGGGAGATCTATAGAGGGCGGAATGTCTTCACACACTCACACAAAGCTCACCGATCGTTTTGCATAGCATTAGGTACTCTATCCGTGCGTGATTCGCAGGTTCTGAGGCGCAAAGCTGTCAGCTAGTGTTTGAGGTTCTCTTGACAGAACACTGACAGAACACAGCAGTGGCTTGTAGAAGCCCGGGGCTGTTGCGGTTGGTAGTTTCAGTTTTAGGGTTCAAAGATCATGGCTTAAGTTTGCCAGGGGACACGCGTTTCGGGGTGTAGGCTAAGCATTTAGCGTTTAGGCTTGAGGTGCTTTCACCATCAGCAGCTGATGATTCGGTACATCGGCCAGCACAGTGCAAAGTCTGAGAATTTTGCTTTGGTGGCGTGGGGGGCGGTCTTCTCAATTTGCACAGCCACCTTCACATCGAAGCACAGGAACGTTTGAAGAAAAGAGAATCCCAAGTAATCCCACATTGCGATCCTTCATAGCAAAGTATCCTTCAACGAAAATGAGGCAACACCCCAAGTGATAAGACCCAAAACCCCTCCGTGCATGCTCAGGAGCTCCCAATGTACTGCGGAAGGGACCCATCTCCCAAAACGTAAGCCGTTACCCACCTGACACCCGTTTGGGCTTGCTTGTGGTGTTTACCCTAAACCCTAAACCCCTGAGGCCCTAACTTGGGGAGTTGCAGGGTCTCTCCCGAACTGAGGCCTCGGCCCTAGGCCTGAGGTATCACCCTGCCCAGGCCGGCGCCGACCCTGTTGCCCTCAAGAACTCCTATGCCAGCGCCCACGGAACCAAGGAGTTCGGGGTCAGGGTTTCAGTACTTTAGGTGACGAGAACCTTATGTTTTCGCTTGCATCAGGACCCCACCAAAAGCAGCTAAACTAGATAGTTTGGGGTTGTTGAGTTGTTTGGGGATGTGGTCTTTATTTGGTGGAGAGAAGGTTTTTTGTTCTCAGAAACTCTATCTTTCACTGCTGAGGCAGTAATAACATGTAGTATTCTGCTTCAAGTTTATCTAAACAAGCACCGTGAGTTGCCAAACCCAACATCCTAAACTCCTCGAAGCCTGGTCAATAACCAGAGAGGAGCAAATACGACTGGGTTTAGGCTTAGCGCCCATCTAGAATGCAACAAGAAATTTGCAATCATGGATATAGTTCTAGTAATCAGAAGGTTTTTCTGAAATAGTATTTGTATCAGCGCTGCCAATGTCAGCAACAGTAGTTGGAGCACCAACAAGTCTACTTGTAGTAGCAAGAGCAGATAGGCTTATATTGATGCCAAGAGCCTGTTTCAAATTACCATGAACCCTAAAGGCTAAGCCGTAACTCCAGCAGGAGCAAATGCTGAAGACGGCTTCGGACTCTGCAGTGTAGGGCCCCCGGGAGTGTTGAGTTCAGTATTTTTAGGGTTAAGGGTTTATGGGCTGACCCTAAATGGGCCCAGGCTTCGTTGGAACCTCTAACCATCTTAAACCCAAAGCAACTCGTTGGCATTTCCCCAAGTGTGTGACTTATGAGTACCGAGCCTGCCGGTTTTCGAGATTCGGATCCATGAGCTTGGCATAACAATTCAACTCCTTCGGCATTTGACCTGTAGGGCGTAACACTGCAGCCCGACATCTGGGGCCGCTTTCCCGAACTTTGAGATCAACCCTAGGCCAAAGAAGCTTAAACACTTATCAGATGCATTTGCTGCAGATCTCTGCCATCAAGAAAGCAGGGCGTGTAGCGTCTTTGGCCATGCTGGAGTTCTTTCTAAATCTGCCCGCTGCTTGGGCGTCCGCTCCTCAGCGATCAGCCTCTGGGTCCAGGAGTCGGCGCTGAAGAGTTTAGCCTCGATATTGCCTTGCTTTGTATCTTTGGAAGGTGCTTGCTCGAGGGCTTCGGGTTTAGGGTGTCATTATTCAGGTCAGCTCGTACGGCGCGGGGCACAGGTGTCAGTATCGCGAACACGGGGTGGGGTGGGGTGGGGTGGGGTGGGGCGCACCAATAGAGATATGAGAAGTCTTGAATCATTCCAAAACGGAAACTTAAGCGACAGTCCACAACATCGCAAAACCTGTTGCGTGGAAAAACAGGCGCCGCACGACCCAACCTTCTCCAACCCACCCTGCAAGGGAAGCCTGATTTCATCTGTGACAGACGCCCGACCTAGGTGCAGTTATGTGGAGATTCCATGGCAAGACCACGGACATCCCTCGTATCTGATTTCCAGGAATGCCGTTCGGGGTCGGTAGGTTTGTCTGGGGCTTTCCTGGCCTCGGGGCTTGTAAGCCGACCAAAACGCTTTTGTGAGTTCGAGCTGCCAGTTGATTTCCCCGCGTGCTCGCGACATGTCAGATTTGGGGCTATGGCTTCTTCTTATCACGACAAACAGTCCGTCATTCCTGTTGCTGCTCTACTAAGACCCCGGCTAGTCTTCGCAGCTATCTGCGTCGTCGTGTGCCATGTGTTCATTCTCGGCCACAGAGGTCAAAGAGCAGAAACACTCGACGAGGAAATCAATCGTAGGACAAGCGACACCAATTAAGAATTCGTGCAGTGATGGGTGAGAACTATCATAGCAGCACTAGGAAAGGAACAGTGTAAGGGTAGTAAGGATGCAAAAACACGAGTGTAAAGAACACATATGCACCTGTGTATATGTGTGTATATATACATAATGGAGAGAGACCGAGGGAGAGAGCGAGAGAGAGAGAGAGAGCCAGTGAGTGAGCTGACGATTGCCAGAGGGATCACGAGGACAATGGAGCTTGCCAACGTCTTCAACAGCACGATGTACACGGTCGATGCGGTTCCCCGATCTGTGGAGAACAAGTTTGGTATCTCGGCATTAGTTAACAAACCTCAGACCCCAGATGTGAAGCCATCAAACAATACGTCAGGGTTGCGGCTGCTAACCTTGTTGGTCGAATTCTTCAAGTCGCCCCCGCCACCGCCCGACTAACCCCAAACCTGCGCGTGCAAGCATTATACAGTTGAAAGTCCTACGCGCCGCCAGAGACATAGGACACATACGAGTGAACTGAAACGCCAAACAAGCTCCAATAGCTGCCCCTACAACAACAGCATCATCATCAGCAAATATTTGTTTCTACCATGCATGTCAAGTTCCAGCGTCATCCTTACTTCATGATCTTTGACCTTCAGTTGGGTTCAGGCGAGTCCTGCATATTACGTACAAGCGCAGCACAAAATGTCCACGTGTTCGGAACCGTGCTCTACGATTAACATGCAATGCCTTGCCGGCGAAATCGGTTTGTGATCAAGCTAGGCTACATTGCGCCAATGAGCATCTTCCACCTTCCTCCAACTGGCCTGCCTGTGAAAGTGGCCTTCGAGGGCATGAATGAGGCGCGGTTCGATGGACTTCAGAATCCCTTCAGATTTGCCCGGTCAGTACAAGGGCTCACGGTTTGGTGAGAAGACAGGTGATTGCTCCAAACTGCATCCCGCTGAGGGTTCATCTTTTGCATTATTCTGCGTCGTCGCGGAAACTCTAAACCCGAAGCCCTTACGGCTCAGCAGACCTGAGTGCATTCACAAGGGTTCTGCTATGTCGAAGCCCTGAAATCTGGAACTCCTTTGCTTCGCGGGGATCTCAAGTCTAAGACATCAAGAAACCCGTATACCTAGACCGACCTAGACCCTGGGCCTGGGCCGGGGTTCCACGTGTTGGAGGGCCCGACTTGGGATTAGGGATTAAAAACTCAGCTTTTTTGGAGGGTTCTGGCTGTATCGCGGCTCATGATTTTGATTGCGTTGCGCTCACCCCCGATTATTTACACAGGATCCTTGCGGCCACATCGCCCAGAGAGCCAGATGCATTGTATTCCAACGCATGGGCCACTTCTTAGCTGGGTCTCCCGGTGGTTTCAGTCTCCTGCGTGTTGCGGTCGTAGTGGTCGTCAAGGTGCCCTATCACTGTTTGGGGATCTACGCTGTCATAATTTTGACTGTGACATCATCGGTTTTACGGATTCGGTCGAAGGGTTTGAGGCCGAGGGACCCAAACATACCTATAGAACAGAAGTTTTGGGGAAAGACTATGCTGGAGGCTATACATGCTAAACGAGCGGTTTTCAGGCATTTAGGGGTCCGTTGTTAGGGGTCCTGATTATGATAGCAGGGTTCTTACTCTCTATATCATAGTACCTGGTTCTCTGACACCAATGTTCACAGAGCAAGGGAAACCTCCCGAAGCATAAATTTTCCAAGCCTAAACATCGAGCCCGACACGGCTCCTGGTCCTGAACCTTCTGAACCCAAAACCGCAAAGCCCTGCAGGGAAGATAAAGGGAGAAACACCCCGGCTAAGCCGCGAAGTGTCTGTGTACGGTCGATCAGTTTAATAAGAAACGGGTGCTCCTTCCCCAGACTCTAGATATTTCTTATTCGGGTGTGCATGGCAATAAGAAATTTCCCACTGTCGAGGGTCCGGAAGTTGTA
>BGNK01001021.1:97458-177977 GCA_003297005.1 Symbiodinium sp. clade A Y106
TTGGGAATCTAGGTTTAAGAAATCTGGGCCTAGCGAGGGTTTAATTTAAGAAATTTGGGCCTAGCGAGGGTCTAATTTCTTATTTGGAATGATTTCTTATTATATGCGTTGCCCGTACAAATTGCATCAGGCGTGTTCTGAACCCTTAAACCCCAAAGAAACTCTAAACCCCTCAGCCAGCAACCCTATAAGCCCTAAATCCCAAAGCCCATACCCCTAAACCCTAAAGCAGCAGCTCTTTCATAGCAGGCAGGTTTAACCATCTCGGCGCACGCTTTCGCACAGTCCGTCTATGAGAAGGCAGAGCCTGGGACGTGCCCTTGCTCCAAGCACCAGTTTAGGCTGCATTAGTTGTCAACAGTCTCAGTGTTTTATGGGTTTGACTATCGCTCTATACGGTGTTATAACGCTCCATGCGGCTTTGGGGGGTTTAGGCTTTACAAGGCTCATCGGCGTAGGTCCAGGTCTTGCATTTATTGCGTTCCTGTGCTTAGGGGTGTTTCGCGTGGACAACGGTCTTAAACCCACAGAACCCGCCCCGGGCCATAATCCGAGACTTAAGCCCCATGCCCCAATAGATTCCAAGGACGGGCTTGAATGCCGTCGATATCGTCCCGGCGCTGTTAGCAAACTGTAACTTGGACTGATGCTTGTGCGCAACATCGTGAACGCGAAACATGCCCTGCGCAGTGGCCTTCACAATGACGATGGTTTGTTTGAGGGTTTGGGGATCTTGGGAGTGTTGCGGATTAGGTATACATTTTCGGTTTCGGACCTTCGGGTTTAAAGGGCTTCCGCCCTTGAGGCTCCACCATCGCCAGGCCGCGCGTTTGCGAGCGCGAGCGCACGCAGAGACACAGAGCTTTCGGTAAGCCGTGGAGCTGGCAACCTTCCAAAGGTTCGACTGCAGATGCTGCCATCGAGCTTCTTGAGTCCGTCAGAGTTGTGGCTCCGACGTTGCCGGGGTCTTCTCCGGAGGCGGGGCTGTTATAATAGTCGCTACTCTGATTGGTAGTCATTGGTTGTCAGTACTTTTATCAGCAGCATTGTGGTTATGCCAGGTCGTTCAACAGCAGCACTCAGCGTCGTGATGAGGCATGTACTACTACTACTGCTGCTGCTGGTACGACTACCACTACTACACCACTACGACGACGACTACTACCACTGCTACTGCTACTGCTACTGCTACTGTTACTACTACGACTACTACTACTACTACTACCACCACCACTGCTACTACTATCATTTCTACTTCTACTACGACTATGACTACGACGAATATTACGACTACTACGACACTATGACTACTACGATTACCAAGACTACTACGACTACAACTAGCTCCGTTTTCTCACATGATGCTTGAAGTCGCTGAGTAAGATTGTGCTCACGTCTGCTGTTGCCGGGGATTTTATACAGTTGTTTTGCCTGCCAGAAGCGTCCGATTGCAGGAAATTGCTATTGAACGTCAGGAAGCCTAGCCGGGAAATCAGTCCCATTGTGCAGCCTGTTCCTGTGAATCGCTCACTGTGCCACTGACCTCAGCTGGAGGATTTGACATTGCCTTGTGCCGTCTGCACGCTAGACCGGAACCGGATCATTATTTTACATTTTTCTCGAGAAGCCCTAAGCTTCAAGAGCTATCCAGGTCAGATTCCACAGCATTCGGTGCCGACAACCCTTATACCTGATGTCCATAATTCCCACTGCCTGAACTTTGAGCTTTGGGCTTTCGTAGCGTAGATGGTTTTGCAGCTTTTGAACCCTAGATCCTAAACCCAAGCCGTACATGGGCTTAGGGTTTGAGTGCCTTAAGAATATGCGCGCGGCCTTCAACAAAGTACGACTCTAATTGTTCGGGCGAACTCATAAGGACCCCAAGCCCCATTTGAGAGTCAGGGCCATGGCTTGCATTGGGCGATCGCTGATTCCTCCGGCCGCTCCATCATCGTGGAGTACATCCAGGTCATCGTCGTTTCAGGGGTGAATGTGGGTTTAGTGTTTAGGCTAAAGTGTTTAGCGTGGGTGTTGATGTGGCATCTTTTGCTGATATGGGTGACTGCAAGCGTCACATGCTGCCTCCATATTATCCTGAATGCTCTACTTTATTCAATCGAAAGCCTGCGTGTTTATTTCTTGTTAGTTCTTGGATCTTCACAGCTGCTGTAGAGTGCAAGGCCCATAAGGCCCTACTTCTCAAAAAACCGAGTGAACGAAGGGACCCCCTGGACTTTCCACATTGGATTCTTAGTTCGAACCCCAGCTCAGGCCTGGGTCGAAGAGACAGAGAAGGGCTCAGAGTCGCAGATTTCGGTTGCAGCGAACGGTGAATCACAAGATTTTGATGGCTTTGTGTCTTTTGTGCTTGAGGTACTGCTCGAGAACAATTCAGAGTCCAAAGCAGTTCGACGAAGCACTGATTACTTGCTCAGGTAACGACTTCGTGCCAAAAGCGGAAATGGCCGAACCGTCAATTATGTAAACCCCAACACGCAGGCCTTTTGTTGTCAGAAAATGCCACCTCTGGAATGTATTCCCGCCTAAACCTTGAACCCTTTCAGGGTAAGCGAGTGGTCCTGGAGAACCACCCGAGACGCGTGGCCTGCATTGGGGAGCCAGCTGGGGTCCTTGCAGAACCCTGAGAACCTCAGTGATACGAATCTACTTCCTAAAGCCTGAATCCTAGACCGCACACCTTGAAGCCGTAACCCTGAACCCTCATCTTCTGACTGCGACCTGTAAGGAAGGAACCCTTGAAGAACTTGCAGACATTGAGGTTTATTTGGCAGGTCGAATGGGTCGTAGCCACTAAATGCGACAATACTCACAGTTATAGAGCATTCACAAGGAAGCATCTTTTAAACTCTTTTGGAATTGAAAGGTTTGATTTGGGATGTTTGCTCATAGTTATCGACTTTTCTGCGGCTTGGCATGGTTAGGCCATGCACAATTGTCAGGCTTTGTTTGGTGACGCGGTGTTTGTTCCCTGCACTATAGCCTGGTATGTCTCGCAGTGTCCTATTGAGATGTTAAAAACCTTTTTTCTAAATTCCTTGCTGCTTAGGTCTGAAGGTTACTTGGGGTTGAGAGATATGTGGCTTCATTGGATTGGGCGGTTGTTGCCTGAGCTCGCAGGTGCCTGAAGCCACAACTCAGTGGATCCAGTGGTAGAAGTGTTGAGGCTCAGGTTTTGCAATTTGCGAGTATGAAGACACTTGCTCGGTTTTGGGGGTATAGGGTTACAGAGGTTACAAGGCAGCTGACGATGCGGAGGCAGGCATGCACCATGACTGAAAAGCGGGCAAAACCTGATTCGATTTTGGTCTTGCTTGATGCTAAGTCGTCGTGGCTAAATCGGCTAAATGGGTGCTTTTGGAGAGCTCAGAAACTGGCCCGGCACTAAACGAAGCCCCCTGAGGGTACGAGCCCTGTATGACCACGCCCCTCAGAACCCAGGAGTGATGACCAATGAGACCTGGCTCAAAAGACCTCAGCGTTTGGTTGAAGTGTCGAAGTTCACTAGGGCGCAACAGTAAGTTTGATATATCTATGTATGTATGTATGTATGTATGCAGACTGATATATATATATATATATATATATATATTATGCATGCATGCATGCATGAAGGGATGGAGGGATGGATGGAGGTAGGTAGGTCGGTAGGCAGGTAGGTATGTATGTATTTAGGTAGGTATATATGTATGTATGCAATTATGTATGTATGTAACTACTTATGTATGTATGCATGCATGCATGTATGTACATGTATACGCATACAGTTTTTTATGATATTATAGCATATTCTACTCGATTCTATTGTGTTGTACTTTCATATACTATACTGTATCAAAATATACTACATTAACTTATACAATATTGCATGTTACCATATTGGTTGTAGTACTACAAAGTCTGGTACAGTGCATGGTGTATTGTATTATGTCATGTGTATTATACTTCATTTGGAGTATATCGCTGTAATTTTAATCTTCTATTCTATCCTATCCTGTTCCAGTTTATCACGTTCCGGTATATGTACACAATTTTTCATCTATATCTGTGTCTTTTTATCTGTGCGCGTGGCTGCTTTTCACACACATATTCAAATGTTCAATACTACATACAAGTATATATATATATGTACACATGTGTGTATATATATACATACTCATATACATATGCGGATGCATATGCAATGTATGCAACCATACATGCGACAGGCAGGTAGACAGACAGACGCCCCTTTCCGCTTCATCTAGGCAGCTTTGTGACGGGCTACTTGCAGCAGCTAGTTATTCGGGATTTTGTAGGCAGTGCAGACGATTCAAGAGTTTCGGGGCCGTCGAGCTGGTGCGTGCCGAGCTTCGGAACTTCCCACCTGAACCTTGAGGCTTTCCTCTGAAACCATGAACCTTAACCCCGATATTCTAATCCCAAGCCCCAAGCCCGAGGATCCCGACATCAAGTGGCACTGGAGGAACTTGAATGCGCATGCAGCCGGGCTTGGATTCTGCTCGTGCTTGCTTCATGTATCGGTGAAAGCTCGAAAAACGTGCAGTATCTTGAAGCCGTCATGCCAAACTGTTCTAGAACCGAAACCAATGTCAATCCATGCCTGGACCCTAAAGCTACGTTGTAACAAACGGCGTCCATTGAGCCCCTAGTTTTGCTTTGTATGGTGCATGCTGTGGCACTTTCTGGCCTCACGTGGACCGTCTTTGCACCGAAAGATCGGACACCCCCATAGCACCTCTGGAGCTTCAATGATTGACTTGTGTGTGTGTGTGTGAGTGTGAGTGTGAGTGTGTGTGTGTGTGTCTGTGTGTCTGTGTGTCGGTGTGTCTGTGCTTAGGTCACGATACTAAACCTTGCAACATAAACACCACACCTAGAACTGCGCCGAAACCCCAACGCCAAGTCTTGCGAATCTAAACCGCGCATGCGTGGTCCCAGGTGCAGCTGAGCCCAAGCTTTCCACTGCAAAACGATTTTCTGCAAGTGCAGACCGAGGACGACGTAGGAGCCGGCCTGGGGGTTAGTCATGTATACTAAATTATACTAGATTATGTTACATTATAATAATGTGGCGGATGAAGTTGTCAAGGGGCTAGGGCTATCCTCAAGCTTCCAACCAGAACCTCAAGCCTAAGCACTAACTCGCCCAAAGATTGTCGCGCAGAAGCCTCATTGCGTTCACTACTGTGAGTACGGTCTCGTCCGATACGACCCCATGACTGATGTTTGGGTACCATGCAAGATCGAATCCTTGCAGGTTGGAGCGGCTTAGGGCTTAGGGTTAAGGTTCCACTAAACCCAGGCCGTAAGTGGAACCCTAAAGCCTTTGGCGCTGAGGAGCTGTGCCACGTCCTGTGGGTCACGGCTGGAACTTGCACCGTCTCTGAACACAGCAGTCCCATAAGGAGTTGATAAATGCAATCTGGCAAACTCTGCGATTATTTCTGTTCTTTGTTGCACCAAGCCTGACGAAGTTGTGCAGAAATTATACTAAAAGTTTGCAGTCTGTCTTCGGACAGTGCTCCGAAGTCAGTATTTGGGGGTGCCGGGTACAACTTACAGTCTTTCAGACCATGTCCCTAGGTTCCTAACTGGGTTCCTTACACTCAACTCCAGTTCAAAGCCCGGGATGGCGGGTGAAGGAGGTTGAACCCAGGGCGGTGCTCTGTGCCGAAAACCAGGGCCTGGTCGCGGGTGCAATTCCCAAGGTGACGACGAATCTGGCCGTGGCGCGCCGGGGTCGGGGAGGGCGGACCGGGAAGGGCGGGGGGCGGGGGGGTAAGCGGGGGGGGCCAGGAGGGAAGAGGGTCCTGGAGGGGAAAGAGGTAACCGCCAGGGCGGAAGCGAACTGAACTTCATCGAATCATTACCACTGGTATACGGGACCCTACATAACGATGCCAGAATCGGCCCATGAATTCCTACTCTGGTTTGGAAGGCCCTTGTATTGCATAAGTTGCAAGGTCTTCATGTCTTCAATCTATTCAGCCGTCCTGGGTGTGTGTGTGTGCGCACATATGGACCTCAGTTCGATCTTGGGCTTCAGAATCATGGGGAGTTGAGTGAGAGCCCCAAGCCGCAAATGTCAGAGCGTCATCATCGTCAGCAGCAGCATGTCATCACCGTTTTCTTTGTCGTCGTGTTTGACCTCTCGAGCATCACTGCGATGATCTGTATCATCACCGGAAGCATCACCACCATGGATGGCAACCTCAACCTCACTGCCATTTCAGCTTCGTGATGAAAAGCTGAATAGCCATGGTGGGGTAGCAGCTTAGCAGCGTAGCACTGTGAGCGCGGTGGTTGAATGCTCGGCCCTGAGCTCTTTCAGCTTGTGGAAACGAAAGCCGAAAGCTTCCCCGACTTCCGCTCAGGTATGGCATTCCTGGAGACAGCTCGCCGCCAAGTCGCTTCGTGCGACGCCAAGCCGAAAACGAACAAAAGACGGGATGGCCAGGGCTAATTTCTTCCATGTGTCTCTGTTGCCCTAAACCACAAGAACCGTTTGGCGCATGAGGTACTCTTTTCTTGCAACTGACCATTTGTGCAATAGAGGGGGCCTACTGCAAAAAGCTGGTGAGCTGGTCTGTCACAAAGAGATGTTGATTCCAAGGCCATCTCGATCCCGCGAGTCGTCCCACAGCAGGTGTGAAACCGCAAGAGTTTGTCAGCCGCACACCGCCGGCCTCCAATCATTTACAAAGTTGTAGCTGTTTCTGGGTCAGGTTTCAAGAGCTGTTGCAATGTAAGCTGGTTCGAGGCTTGCGCAGCCGAGGACTCTTCTACCTGCGCGGCTATGCCATGAAGGCGAATCCTCCCAAGAGCTTCGAAGACGCAGTCGTCCTCGGAGACTTTGCGCAAGCTCGAAACCCTGATTTCTGTCACTCCGTCAACCTAAACCCGGCAGTCATTTCGGATCTGAATCGGAGCAGCCCTGGCGTAGCACTCCCTGGTTTGGCAATGCTACTTCGGGCCCCCAGTTTCCTCGAGTGGTGTTTAGGGTTTCCGGGCACCAGGTGAGTATGGGGGCTTAGGGCTTAGGGCGTATGGTCTACGGGATGAACAGTGCCGAGCCTTACGGTTTGCAGCCAAACTGCCTCGGATTCCAAAACCTTCCGCCTGGCATCCCAGAGCTTGCAACCGCCGAGATGTCAATGTGCAGACTTGGAGCTTGAAAAGTGGGATCTCTTCAGCCCGACACTCCCCAGCCTGGAGCCCAACACCTAACAGTTTATAAACTCTAAACCCCTAAGCCCCTAAGCCCTAGAGTCTAAGCCCCCAAGGCCTCAGCCCCTGAGCCCTGTGATGTAGAGTCCTAAACCCAAACCCCTAACTAAGCATATATGCTAGAGTCCTAAGAACCCCAGCGCCGAAGGGCTGTGGTGCTTAGGAACTGCTCTCCTCAACAACGTCTTCATCCCGTCCCTCGGATGAAGAGAGAGCTTTGGGCTCCGCTGGCGTGGAGCTCTTGAATTTTGCACAGGGGATCTTAAGGGTTCGGGATCACATGTGTGGCTCTAAGGCTTCGAGTTTAGAGTTCCAGCCAGGGCTTCAATTTGCTGGGTCTTAGAGGCTCTGCTTTACGAAGGTTCTTCAGAGGCGTTAAAGGGCCAACCTCGAGTTTAGGCTTTAGAGTTCTGGGCTTAGGCTTTAGGGAGGTTGAGTGGTCAGTTTGGAGGGACCCGAAGCCTCTCAGACAACTTGAACCCTAAACCCAAGGCTTTGGGTCCATGCATCTCTACCCCGAACCCTGCCCTTTTCATTAAAAGCACATGGCCTCCATAAACAGAACGCGACTGCCGGCCGACTCATTACTGCGACGCCGTCCAAGTCACGTGCGGATGACTCCGAAGGTACCACGCCGTCCGTGGCAAAGCTGAGATCTTCGTAGCATGGCTCCATCACTACTTCCCCCGATGCAGACGGCGGAGCAGGCGGCAGAAGCCGATTTTGGAACGTCGTCGTCGTGCAGGGCTACGTGACCGAGATGCTCGATTTCATACCCGCCTGGCCGTCTACCTCGCGGTGTTCAGCATTCTCGAGTTCCTTCTGAGCCAGTTTGTGTGGACAGAATGTCTCCTTGTTTGGCGGCGCGGGTCCTTCCAGCGGCAGGACTCAGTGTAGGCTTGGCACCAGCACTCGCTACAAGCACCAAGAGAAGAAAGCCCAAATCCTGAAACCTTTAGTTCGTAAACCCTCTATGCTACAGCCTCAGTCCCAAGCCCTAAACCGTCAGTTTCAGCCCTGAAGCCCAAGATCCAAAAACCTTAAAACGTTACGAGCTTCAGGTTCGGTTCTGTGGCAGCGGATCCCAGATCTCCGGGAGACGGACCAGAGCTGACCGACTACGGCGTCTTGAAGTCCCCTCAGGACAATCTGACAATCTTGACTTCTATAGGACATGGAGGTTCAGGGGTTTAGGATCCACATCAGCTCTTGACATGTGGGCATGTAGGGTTTAGTCACACATGTCTTCGAGTGGCATGTCATTTGGCTGTGGGCTGGATATCTGGTAAACTGTGATACCGCACGCTTGCCAATGTTGTTTATAGTGGGGCTTCTGGCCGGTTTCTCTCGCGGGGTCTACAATGGTGAGGGCTATCTTGGTCCTGGGCTGTTGATATAGGACTTCGCGTCGGTGTCTTCGGGTACCAAGGTCTAAGGTGGTAGGAGGTTGTGGTGCCCTATCGGCTTCATAAGTTCACAGGTGCAATTAACTTGCATACATACTTGTGAACATAAATCCTTGCATACTTGCGTACACTACACATGGCGACATGCACTCACACATGCACGCATGTTTTGTGATTTTGCGTAAGCCTGCACATTGGAACCTCTGTGCGAACAATGTCTGGACGGACATCTGCTTCTACCTGAAAATTTATCAAAGTCTTCGGGAACGTCCACTATCCTCTCAATCTTCGCCAGCCCGAGCGGCATGTCCATGGTTCTTAACAGACCAGCACATACGCACACGTCGGCCTGCAGGATCTCCTACATTAGACTCTTGTGTGTGCGTAGTCTACCATGGATGTGCCACCACAATCCCACGTTCTGCCACATTGCCTGGCTGGTATACACCCTAGGTTCTAGAATATTTTTGAGTGCTATGGTGCCAGGTCTTTAACATGTGGGCTGAGGGTTTCGAGCTCCTTTGTCCAGGAGCGAGTGATGCTGATTCGAGGCCGAACGAAAAGAATAATATTGAATCTAGTGAATCTAGGGCTTTCCTTCTTTGGGTTTAGGGTTGATATGGTTTAGGCTCTTCGCAGGGTGGCTTGGGGTTTGGGTCCAGTTGGCTTTGGATAGGGGTTTACGAGAGGGTATTCGGCTGTCGGTGCTGGGTCCAGCGGGTCCAACTAGTAGCTTCGCATGTGCAGCTTACCGAGGTTTACGATTTGGGGGTGTCTGGCCGTCGGTGTTTGGAAGGGGTTCGTAAAAGGGAGGCTTCGGTTGCATGACACCACGGTTTGGGTTCACTGGATTTCTCTCGATTCCCTGGCAACTACTACCGCATCCTGTGACGGTAGAACATCAATCCTGGCCATGGCTGAAGCTTCAAGCCGCACGTGCGAAGCTCGAACCTCTTAACGATGGCCATACGTCCTCACAGGTAGGAATAGCGAAATATGTTATTTGCGTCCGGAGCGCATGTTGTGCTGTAGGGTTAATGATCCCCATCGTTGAGGGCTCAGGGTTAACCTTCCAACCTGCAAAGTTTCTTCCCAACCCGAAAGAATGGGCGCTTCTTGCATGATCCCGACTAAGTGTGCAAGTACGGGATTAACGGTAGTGCTCCCAAGACACACAACTTTCTGGAACTTGAAACAATCGGCGCATGATGCTCGGCTGAGTCCTGCCACTACCGGGCGCAAATGGCCCCCAGTAGCTCAATCTGGTCGTCTCAGTCTCCTAGCAGCCCGGGGATGCTTGTTCTATGCTCCATTCAAGTGGTAATGCAGCGGAAAGCACGGACAGAACCAGGAGATGCAGCTACTGGAAGTTACGGAACCCTTACGACACTCATAATGTGAAAGTTTTCTCGTTTCCATACATAAATGGGTTTGCAGAGGTTTATACCCAGCACCCTACACCACCTAAACTCTTACGCAGCAACTGCATGGAGGTTACAGGAATTCTCAGTGGCGGAAGATCGACCTGAAGAGAGTGGACTTCTCTCAAGCCAATTCCTGGCTTCTCGAGGATGGAACTCTCGGCATTAAGGCGCCGCTTGAGCAGTTTGCTCTGTTTCAGGGGCCCTTCTTACAGCAGTGAGTGGTGTACCCTGACCTGGCGGGGGTGAGGGGGGTGGGGCGTGGCAAAAAGTACGGATCCAGTTTCATGTAGAATCTTTAGAAAACCGTACGGGAGAGGCTCCTCTTCCGGGTTCGGGCTTGCCACGACTACTACTCCTTAGAGCGAAACTCACCACGAGTCAAAGCATAAACTCTTGGGACGACCATCGTCGAAGTTTCAAATCAAGACTTGGACATTGGAGATTCGCTGTGTACGAGGTCTAAGATCTTGACTCTTCGCTGAGAAAGTAAATGTTGCGGCCAGAGGCCTTTAAACAGGCTTGTTTGATTCGGGGAGCTCGTCGGAGACACACCACCAATGCGCTAGACGGCAAAAGGCTCCAGGCTTAAACTCACGAAGACTGGAGCCTCAAGAGCTCATAAATTTAGTTCTTGGGGTTTAAGGTTTACAAGACTTAAAGGACGTACCATCAGGATCTATATATGCATTTTGATAACTCAATAATGTAAGGTCCCGTGCTTAGGGCCGTCTCCAACTGCCAAGCGTTTGAAGAATGCGACGCCCCGCTGCAGGATGTAACCTGTTCTGCTGGCACCTGCAAGCCGTCAGAGCCAGGGCATGTCTCTTGGACATGTAGAGACTTAAAATACTTCACAAATCACACGATCACAAATATCACCAATTTGCAGTGACAACTATCCGGGGGGGGGGGGGTTTGGTTTTGCCCGTTAACGTCCAAGAATGCCTTCAAGACGTTGTTTTCAGTTTGGGCTCCCTTTCCGAAGCGTCCATAGTGCAATCTGGAAGCCTCGAGAATCCCTCGTAGCTGGGAATCGTTCTGCCCCGATCGCGGGTGTCGTTTTTCTAATTCTATAAGTTTCGGTTGAGGGTTTTGGGTCTGGGCATCAGCGTGTAGGGTCCCTGAAAAGTTGCTCACTCCAGTGAGAGTGTAGCAGAGCAGATACCCATGAACAGTGTCACACTGAGATGATGCCGGGGTAGCATTTGACAATGCTCAAGGTTCCTTATCTCTTCTCCCTGAGGAGACGAAAAACTAGCTTACGGCTCCGATTTCTGCTGACTTCGCTTAGCCAAGAGGCCGGGCAGCAGCTGTCTTCTTACAGTCCGCACTCCAGGAACTTTTTCCTCCCTCACGAGGCGCATCATTTCATCTGTCTTGCAACCTCAGAGGGTGCAGGGTTTAGCCGCTTCCGTGATAGTCCCAATTTGTCCCTTCTGTGTCAATCTCTTTCCCAGTTCAGCCCGAAACCTCTCAATCCGGGTGTGACTAAGGTCCCGATCCAAGTCTGAGTATGCATCGCTGGAGTCTTTCGGTGGCCGCCCTGCAACAGCTCAGGGTACATCCCGAGACCTCCGGCATTGTACAGAATTAGCGGTCAAGGTCTAAGGTAAGAGGTTTAGGGAGTTGACGCGTCTCCCCGTTCCGTGAGGAGGATGTCGCAACGCACCTAGCCGGGACCTAGCCAGAGTTTTGATGGCCCATGAAACAGAAAAGCGCTCGTGCTCAGCCGGGTCCTCAAACCAGAGGGCTTTAGATACCACGTCGGGATCTCCTGATTGATGGTCCAGCAGGACCACAACTTCTGAATTTATTTTTTTCCTGAAGGCTCCACTGTAGCTGTGACAAGCCAGGTTTCGAGCTTTGGAGTTTAGGGTGTCGGGGTTACGAGATCTTGCAGCTCAGAGGTTAGGAATTTGCATTTAGGGTTTAGGCCTTAGGCTGTGTAGCCATCTTCAGTTGTAAGTGGTACTTCCGCTTGCCAAACCCCACCCGTCCCAAGTTACATCTCTGCACAGCCTCCCAGCTTCACTTTAGGTTTGAGGGTTGTCTGGCTTAGGGGCCAGAACGCTCTACGGGGGCCCTGCACGAGCCTACTCCGATCCAGGGACTGTGACTATGTGTGTTTCTCATGTTGAGTATATGGAGCTTTGCAGCCCAGCCCAGGGCTTCAGGAGCCAAATCATGGACCCTGGTTTATAGAATATCTTCCGATCATTCGTCAATTTTGCAACCAAATAGCAGTCGAAGAAGCCGCCCCGACACATCTTCGAAGCAAAACGGTGGCATGTTCCGAAGTATTAGAGCCTTAAGCAGGTCTAGAGTCTAGATCATGCTAGATCATTCTGCCTACACCGTGCCGGGCAAGTATGGTTATTTAGACATATGATCGCTGGGATCCTTGAATTGGAAGCACGGCATCCCCAAAAACCCACAGCACATTCTTCTGATGGTTCAGGATTGGGGTTGCAGAATCTTGTCTCGTGGAAACTGAAATCGGTTCTGGCGGTTCTGGGGATGGGTTGAGGAGGTGCAAGAATTAGCACTGGTACCACACCCCAGACCCCCCAGAGCCTTAAGGAACCCCGAGAAGCCGCCGTTCCGAGGCGCGCAAACCTGAACTACCAGGAAAAGCGCTATGCCAAGGACGGAGACCTCAGTGAAGCCAGGGCTTTGCCTTCAGGTTTATCGATGGTGGTTCAGGGTGTAGGCGGTTCAGGGTTTACGGGTTGGGGTTGCTGTGGGTCGTGGCTCAGGGTTTATGATTCGTGGGTCGTGGCGGGTTTACGGGTTGGGGTTGCTGTGGGTCGGGGCTCAGGGTTTATGATTTGTGGGTCGCGGCTGAGGGTTCGGGGTTTGCCGTTTTGGATATATGTAAGGGTCCATTTTGGTGTTTTGGTGCTGAATATGTCAGGTGTCGGGCTCCGTGCAGCCTGCGTGAGGGTTTCGAACCAGTGGGACACTCACGGGATAAACATAAGGATCCGCATGAGCACACACATGCATGCATGCATGCATGCATACATACATACATGCACACATGCATGCCTGCATATACGCATATCTGGAGATGTATACCATGATAAGGACTGTTGAGGCTCCTCAGTCGTATAGTATAGGATTACAAGCCGAGACCACCTGAGGCTCGTGTGAGTATATGAATTGTATGAATGAGTATCTACACATGTACAATCATGTATATGTCTAGCTAAAATACTGACGCTGGCACATGTACCTACCGACTCCTCAGCCCTTTACCCCAGCCTTTGCAACTGAGCCCCACGCCCCAAATCCCAACTGTCGTAGGACGTGCTTGGGGTGTCGTCTCAAGGATGGTCATGAGTCTTATGGCCGGCCGTAGAAGAGGTACCAACACATTGTGCCGGGAATTGAGGGCCGCTGTTTGTGACCAAGATTTTGCTAACCTTGCATATCTTGGTCCCCAAGTGGTGCAAGTGGCGCAAGGCAAGATGGGCAAGATGACCAAGATTGCCCCCCCTCCCCCTCCACTCCAGGCCCTACTGTATACCTCAAGCGCCACGTTCAGGATGGAAAAGCCTACAATGCAGATGGGTTTCAACAGTACTACGGCGCCAACTACCTGTGCCGCGGCTTCGACAGCCTGGGGCTACAATGTTTTTCTGTGCTAGGTAGTTTTGCAGGGATGTAAATTCTATGCCATGTGCCAAATTACATATACTCATACATGCACATGCACAAGCTCATACACACACGCATACATATCTATAATTATATATATATATACACACACATATATATATGTGAATGTGAATGTGAATGTGTATATGTGTATGTGTATGTGTATATGTATGTGTTTATGTATATGTATATATATATATATATTATTCACAATGTTGTTCGTATGCGTATGTAAATAAGTACAAACATTCTAAACATGCATGCATGTAGACATACATATCTGCATATGTACGGAAAAATGTAGGCATGTATGTATGTATATACATATATATGTATGTGTATATGTACAATATATATATATATATATGTATATATATGGTGCTGCGTGGGTACCCCCACGCCTGCCAGCTCCGCTTTATGGAACACTTTCGTGGGTCGGTGGATGGGTGCGGATAATATGAGAATGAGGTTCCACTGAAGCTCTCTAAATCTTAACACGCCAATAGCCGAGCGGCACTGTTTCCTAGAGCTAATAGAAAGGTCTCCACAGACCTGCAGGCTTCAGGCCTGACATATACATACACATACAAAAAAATATATACATACATACTGTAATGTATATGTATATGTATATATACACACACTTATTTGTTTGTACTTATATATGGAAGAGTGAATGTAGTTATATGTATATCTCCTGCTGCTCACAGGTTTGTTGGAGTTTGCGTTGCTGGGCTGTGTGGTTTGAGCCTGGGGACTTATTCTTGCGGGGGCTCCAATGTTTGTGGTGGCTGTCTCGATGTGTCGAAAGCACAGCCAACCATCCATTCCCTCAAACCGCCCTTCGCAGACCCCAGAGTCACCTGAAATGCCAGGAAGGAATGGGGCGATGCACCGACTGACAAGCGCATCGCCCCTGACTCCAAGGTTCTGGGCCTAGTATTTGGGGCTGCAGGGTTTAGTTTTTGGGGCTTCGGGGAAAGTGGTGGAGGTGTCGCTTGTGCTTGTATGGCTGAATTGCAATGGGTTTGGGCGAAGGTGCACAGAGGCCCAGATTCGGGGGACGATATCCCACACCCTTCGGCCCTTCGTTTCGTTTCGTTGCTGGGACCTCTGGAGCTTCCGGCTACCCAGGCGCTGATCTGCATATATGTATGTAGGTAGGCAGGCAAGCATCTGTATGTATATGCCTATGACATGGGCGCATGCATAAAGACATACATACATATGCGCATGTTTCTACAAATACATATACACACACTACCACACACATGGCGTGTGACTATGATATCACCACTGCTGCTGCTGCTGCTGGTGCTGGTGCGGGTTTTGTGGTCGTTGTTGTTGGTGGCGGTGGAGTCATGCTGATGATCATGGTGCTGCTGATGACTACTAACAACGCCAGTATCATAGCAAAGTATTGCCGTTGACTGCCAACAATGCCAGCAACGACAATGTACTGGCACAAATCCGATTGGGGCATATACTTATCATTGGTACCACTGCTGTTTGCTCTTGACAAGGTTCGTTTTGCAGAGATGTGTCTGTCGGATTTTGAGATGAATCGGCCTTCCCTTAAGGTCTGCGGAATGTGTTCTGTCCGAAACTCGAAGTTCGAACATGCTGGCAAAACCCAAACAATCCACGCGCCCACATTCCAACCCGTAGAGTGCTCGGTCTTGAAGGCATACAGCGCAAGCCAGTTCCGCATGTACTTCCAGGGCTCCTGGGTGGCTCGGCATGCGATTTATGGTTCGGGACTTTGGGCTTCGGGCCGTTGAGAAGTATCATCGTTTCATCTCTTAGGGGCCAGGCTTTGAGGCTCAGGGCTTGAAGTAGGGTCGATTGTGTGAAGTATCACCAGGTATTGCGTTTGCGGTCGCATGAGCCTCTTTGCTTCCGCAGCCGTTGGGTTGGGGATTTCGATGCTACCACGAGGAACAACAACAGCACGGGGGAGGTCGCTGGATTGCATGTTACGGCAACGAAAGAAGCCGCGACGCTGCAGTTTTCGCCTTACGAGAAGCTATGCAAGTGTTTACCCAGAGTTTCTACTCGGTGGTCGCTGGCTTCCTCATGACATTGTTTGCGCCATCCGGCCATGTCATAGCAATGGCACTGGCCGCGATTGTTTTTGGGGCAGCTGTGTGTTTCGCGAGCTTGTCCCTTCACAGACGAATCACAGCAACGCTGCCAGCCGTGTTCCATAAAACGGGTGAAAGAGAAATGTTGCTGCCAGGTCGTACTGCAACCACAACCACAAGCACAAGTGCTCCCTCAAAGTTTGAAGATTCCGTTGCTAGTTCCAGTACAAGCATGCTGGCCCAAGCCCAACCCTTGAGCACTGCTCTCAGCCCAAAGAGCCCTTCAGCGTTGCCCACGGAGCCTCCGGCCATCCGATCGGTGCAGAACCACATCTACAGACTTGAGTCGGCCGAAGGCGACACTTCCTGCGCCGCGTACCGCATGGATCAGGAGCTCAAACGCTCTGGGTTTGATCCTGTCCGATATCCCTGGTCCATTGTTAGGCAAGGTACAACTGCAGGCAATCCCGAGGTCCTGTATGGAACAGCTTATGCACAAAAGGTGGTTTGGGAGCATCAGCATCCTGCGAATTGCAGCAACGCGAGCTTCCTGATGTACTCTCTCCACGCAGCGGGCATGGGTTCGCAGCTACACTGGTTGGGACAAGCCCTGGCCCTAGCGATGAATCTAGGCCGAGTCCTTGTCATCTCTCCGGAGGACTTGAACGTGAAGCTTTACGATTCCACTTTTTGCCCGGGGGCCTCGGGCTACGAGTGCTGGTTGCAGAACATCACGTCCTGTCGCCATGTTGGCGTTGGCGAAGATGTGTTGGAACTCCGTGGACATCCGAAGATGCAACGCGAGCCAGCAGAGAACTTTCAGCTTCAGAGTGTGCTAGTGGTGTTCCATGAGATGCTGGCCAAGTGCTCCCCTATCAAGTCGAAATTTTGGTTTTACTGGTGGCGCTCGCAGTCTGTCACGTATTTAGTCCGTTTTAATGACAAGACTCGCAAAGCATTGGATCACTTCAGGTCTGAGTCTCTCTACACTTGTGATGCGCACATGCCTTCACCAGCTCATGTCTTGTCGCCGGGCCACATCTCTGTGCACGTACGTCAAGGCGAAAAGAGCGGTGAAGCGCGAGTGTTTCCCTTCATTGCGTACCTGAAGCAAATGCAGGCCTTGGTGCATAACAGCTCAGAATTGCGAGTGCTTTTCAAGGAAGTCGCCGAGAGCGACACGAACTTTTCGTATCCTTCGGGCGCATACTCGGAGAGGAAGATGTTCCTTTCCACAGAAGACCAGCTCACTGTCCTGAGGGCATTGACTCTTTGCAGGGCTGATCCGCCTTGGCAAGTCACTTGGACCAAGGTGAACCGAACCTTCGGCCGCTGGGATGCCTGGATGCACCTGCAAAGCGAGCAAGCCGCAAGGCAGCAAGTTCCTTGGCTGTTCTTCAGGATCCCTATTGAAGATACTCATTCAGGGAGATATGTATATCTGTATGTATGTATGCCTGTAATTATAAGTCTGTTTGCTTACTTACTTCTGTATTTACGTGTTGATGCAAGCTCCTTACAACAGCCCAGGCTCTCATAGCCTTCATGAACTTGGAGCTTGCTTTGGAGGCTGATGCCTGGGTCTGCACTCTGTCCTCAAACTGGTGTCGCCTCATCGATGAGCTTCGCATGACGGTCGGAATGAAGGCATCAAAGCCATACCTGAGCCTGTCAAC
Organism: Symbiodinium sp. clade A Y106; assembly: GCA_003297005.1. Classification (NCBI taxonomy): domain Eukaryota; class Dinophyceae; order Suessiales; family Symbiodiniaceae; genus Symbiodinium; species Symbiodinium sp. clade A. The sequence goes on from BGNK01001021.1 coordinate 114,957, forward strand.
GCATGGAAAGACGAAGGAGCCATGCCCGCCCGAAGAACCACAGTGTTACCTGTGCTACTGATGTACACCTGCGGAGAAAAAAGATTTACTTGGTCGTCGATTGGTTGTTCATGTTGGTTGTAAGATTGTCACAGGCGTTCTGAAACTTTGTGTTTCATCGAGGCGGCATTCTCGATGAGTCGTTTCCTGAACCTGCGCCGGGGTTGGGTCGCCTAGGAATCAGGAGGCTAGAAACAGATCTCTTTAGACTCGCACGATCTAGCGCTCAAGACTGCCTGGCAGCCTGTTTGAAGGTGGTTGGCAGTATTGCGATGGGACAGACGTTTGTGCTGATTCTAGCGACTCCTGGCAGGACACATACATCAACAACGTACCGGCTTCTGTCAGCAGCAGCAGCCGTGGCAACCGAATGAGACTAGCGAAGAATAAAATCTTGGCTTGTCTGCCAGAAACCGCTAGAAGCGGGAGTGTACAAGACTTCTACAAAGTCTTGTTTAGGCTGCTTACAAGTCGGGATCTTATATTCCGGGGCCGTGCTGTCTGAGTGGTCCTAGGACCTTGTGTCTGTGCTGCACATTCTGTTCACACTTGACTGAGAGTTAGGGTTTTCGGGTTGATACCCTGCCCCAATGCCCAAACCCTCTACCGTCCATCCACGAGAGCACCAGCTTGCCTCGAGGAAAGCAAGTGGGAGGCTGCTCCTGTGGCTACGCAGATCCGGCTCGCAAAGGACTCACCAAACATGTCTGGGTGTTGTGTGTTTTCTTTGTTTAGGCGTTAGTTTAGTTATTTTAATTCTGATTTCACGGGTTCTCCGTTGGAGACCCTGAACTCCGCGATAGGGTGGGGGGGGGGGGCACAGGAAACACTGCGGTCCGACGATGCAACTTGAGCAATACTTTTCAATCACAGAAACCTTCCAAAAAACGAAGCCCACTTGGTGATGCGACAGCTGCAGCAAAAGGATGGGTTCTGTTCGGCATTGAGGGTTAGGGTGCTTCGCGTAATGAGGCCGGGTTTAATGGCTTGATTTGAAGTCGTCCCTAGTTGTGCTGCATCTCGGTCATCATCATCACCATCATCATGATTGTGAAGATGTTAATTTACCATTGTTTGTTTTTGCCCTTCTTGCACATATCAACGTTACTACTGCCAATACGATTGCATCCATAACCGGTGCATGACATCGAAGAGCCTGCGGTCTGAAGTATTGGGCCTGCTAAGTTTTTTGCGAACTCCTATTCCTCTCCGAAGCCGTCCTTCTTGTGTCTGTTCGCAGCCAAACCTGAATTTGCAACCCTGGTGTCAAGATCAGACCACCAGGGCTCCAAAGCCTGGAGTCTGGTCTGCGTGTGTGTGCGCGTGGGCGCGTGCGTGCATGCATGTGTCAGCTCGCAGCAGCATGCAGGGCAGCAGCAACCTAGTCCAAAACCATTTGAGCAGCCGTCAAAATTATGGAAGAGCAGAGTTAGTCTACAGCGGACATGACATAAGCATAAATCGAGGTTTGATCTGCAGAACGATAGGGGTCACGAGAAATACGATAATGCAGCTATGCATGTCAGAGCCAGGACCCTAAACGAGGCATTTCCAGTACTTAAGTGGCACTGCAACAAAGCACAATCCAGTCAGGACCCTAAACGAGGCATTTCCAGTAATGAAGTTGTACTACAGGACCCCAACGAGGCATTTCCAGTACTAAAGTTGTACTACAACCCAGCACAATCCAGCCAGGACCCTAAAGGAGGCATTTCCAGTAATAAAGTTGTACTACAACCAAGCACAATCCAGAACGGACCCCAAACGAAGCATTTCCAGTACTAAAGTTGTACTGCAACCCAGCGCATCCCTCCAGCCAGAAGGCCAAACGGGGCATTTCCAGTACTAAAGCTGTACTACAACCAAGCGCAATCCAGTCAGGACCCAACCGAGACATCTCCAGTACTAAAGTTGTACGACAACCAAGCACCTGTAGGATTTCCCATCATGCAAAAGAGCCAATCCGGACAATCTTATCCTAACATAGGGGTTCACTCCGTGATTCGCTCACCGACAGGACGGCCACCACTACACGATCCCTGAGTTCCAGTTGCTTCGGCTAAGTTTGATCGTGGGTGTTGAAAGTTCAGGAATGCAGGCTGACATAGGGCTGATGATTACAAAGACGTTCATCCTTGTGACTCCTGTTTGGAGTCGGGAGGTTATCATTCTTTTCGACATTTGCCACCTCACTCTTCTTGCCGTGTGGGGTTGAGATCCAGGACAGGCAGTGGGCTTGGAATGGTGGGTGCAGGGACGCAGGTGCAAGATGTTTTAGGATACAGTAAGGGCATGAATGGTTCAATCGGACGAATCATGCTGCTAGGGCTAGGGTAATATGGCCCACGGATAGGAGTTATGTAGGGGCCGTGCCGGAACACTGCTGGATGTATTGATCGCAAAGTCCACCTTGCCAGCCCATTGCCTACACTCGAACTTGCAATAGAAGTAGTGGCAACAAGAACATAATGATAATGATGGCAGCAGCCGCTGCAGCAGCAGCAGCAGTAGGAGCAGGAGTAGGTGAAGTAGGAGTGGAGCAGGTGTACGAGTAGGAGTGCGAGTAGTAGTGGACGGAGTACCGGCAGTAGCAGCAGTAGTAGCCGTAGAAGTAGTTGTCAGCATCGTCGTCGTCGTGGTAGTAGTGGTAGTAGTAGTAGTAGCAGCAGCAGCAGCAGTAGTAGTAGTGTGAGTACGAGTAGCCGCAGCTGCAGCCTTGCCGTGGCGGTAGCAGTAGCAGGTGGTAGTAGCAGCAGCAGTAGTACTAGCGGCAGTAACAGTGGCAGCAGTACTAGGAGTGGGAGTAGCGTCGCAGTCGCAGCAGCCGCAGCAGGAGCCGGAGCAGTAGCAGTAGGTCATCGTTTGCTGGTGCTGGTCCTTGAGCTTGTGGCTTCCGCAAGCTGACATCACTGGAGGTTCTAGGCTACAGCTTCAGAGATTTAGGGTCTAGAGATGTTTAGAGGTTCCAGCGTCTTGAAGTTTCCGGCTTTAGGACAGGAAGCTGAGCCCAGAAACCCGACCCTCTCCATACCGACACGCTAAACTTGAACCCCCCAACCCCAGACCAGACCACGTTTTGCTCCAGGTCCTACTACAAGGACACCTGGCAGAGCGAGTGGGAGGAGGCGCTTCGATTTTGCCGTTCTGTGGTTCCGGATTTGTGGAGCATGTAGAATTAAGGGCTCAAGTTTGAGAGTCTGGGATTTCAGATTGACGTTCAGGGTTTTAGGGGTCTAGAGTCTTAAGGTTCATGATTTAAGGTTGAGGGCCCAGAGCTGCGGGTTCAGGCATTTTGTGTTTTCTGGTTGGTCCCAAGGGGTGCTGCAGGGGGTAAAAGTCAACGATGTCAGCTGCTGATAGCAATGTGTAAAAGGTGAGAGTGCTCAAAACCAGGCCCCCAACTTTGGATCTAAGTAGCATTTTCCTGATTCTGCCTGGCGAGGCGATTTTGCGCTAACAAAAGTGCCCAATAGCTTCTTGGTCCCTGCCTAGAAGTACCATCTTCTGGAGAACAGATGGCACTAGTTCCGGGTAAGCCTTTTAAACCATCGGTCCCAAGTCTTGCTTGGGCTTGGACCAAAACACCCCAACCTTCAACTCAGCCCGGTTGATAGAGAGTTCATGGCAATCCTAGACCACAAACCCTCAACCCTGAAGCTGTTCAAAAGATCCTTCTTCAGGGTGCAAGTCTAGGAACGGTAGGACGGAACGTGAGGTGATTTGTGTTAGAGCACGCCTTGGAGCTGCTAGTTTCTGGCTTGAGTCGGGTGCTTTTTCCGGGCAAGTGTCTTACGGCCTTCATCGGCGAGGGTGCAGTGGTTGTTCAAGCTTGCAGCAACCGAGCAACGAAGCAGCTAGAAAGGTCGTGCCTGCTCTGGCTCCGCGAATCCTGAAGCTGGATCCTGCAATGCTGCAAACCCAAGCACCCATAGGCTTCAACCCGAAGCCCTCAAGATTGAACGTCCGTCGTTCTTTTGAGTCCCCGTTGTTTACACAAGTGTGTCACACTTCGACCAAACTACACCAAAGGGGGCCTGGCAACTCCAGTTCCGGTACTCAAAGCTGAATCACCGCGACATGCGCTTTCGGAGTAGATGTGAGGATTTGAGCTAAAGGACCGATGCCCGCTTTTTGGGCCCCATGGCCCATGGCAAGTAGCTATTTTAATTCAAAACACGAGCATCATGCTCGATCATTTAGGTACTCAAGCTGCAAGGAAAGTAGACGGAGATACGATGACCGTGATGAGTACCAATCCTATCATGTGTGTATACATGTATGCGTGTGTATATATATATATATACACGATGGTGATGAGGATGACGGTGATGATGATCCATGGATCCTTGGGGTCTTCAGCATAAGACGGCCAGAGAGGCCCCGGAGCTGATTTGCAAGGCCGTGCCGGGGGGATTTGGTGGGATAGAAGCCATTGACCTGCACAAGCCTTCGGGTCTGAGTCTAGGGCTTTAGGGTTCAGGGTTTAAGGGCCTTAAGGGTTTGAGGGTTTGGGTCTTCGGGCTAACTAACTCTACTTTCGGTTTGCGAGGTTCAGGGCTGGGACTTTGGCCTCACGTGTTTTGGGGTCAACTTCGGGTTTCAAGCGATCGCCATGCTTAGCGGGTGGAAGGGCTGCATCAGTCCATAAATCTCTGGGAATGTGACGGGTTGCGATCCGAAAGTGTCGCGTCAGTACCGTTAATCGCAGTAGGAGTAGTAGTTGTAGTCGTCGTCGTCGATGTAGTCGTAGTAGAAGTAAGTAGAAGAAGCAATACTCTATTGCTGCTGCTGCTGCTACTACTACTACTACTACTACTGCTACTGCTACTAACTACTACGACTACTACTACTACTACTAGTACTACTACTACTACTACTACTACTACCACTGATACCACCACTACCATTACCACTACCACTACCAGGACAACGACGACGACTACGACGACGACCACCAGCACCACCAGCACCACCGCCACAACCTGTTCTGCTACTGTCTTTGTACCACCTTCATCATAACCGCTTGGTGACATCTCCGACGCAAAGCAGTCAGTGCGAAACGCCTGCCTTTCCAAGCCAGTCATGGTGAGTGCCCGTGGAACAGGCGGCATTCACATTGCTGAGATTGCTATACAAGCCTCCAAACTGAGATGTAGGAAGGAGAGCCCAATGTCTTCATCCAAATAGTTCGTCCTGTGTCTCATATCCACATGCGCAAAATCCTAGATCCAGACCCCAGCCCTCAGTGCATGTGTGCGTTGTCTGGGAAGCCTAGGGGCTAATACTTACAATTCACCGAGACCGGAAGTCCAGATTGATACGCGTCATTTATTTCTGGGTGTTTGTATCAAGTGTCAAGCTAAAGAAGCTGACTTAGCCACAGACATACATGCATACATGCACGCATGCATACATCCATCCTTCCATCTATCCATGCATACATACATGCAGCCCTTTCTGAACAAGCACCTAGTCTTGAGAAGTCCAGCCTTGGTACTTCTACATACTGAAATTGAAGCCTGTAGGAACTCTTACCACTACAGCTTCCTTCCTTCGGCATCGCTGGTTCACTGAGCAGTTGCGCACGAAGAACCCCCTCCGCTGCAGGAGTGCAAGGCGGCGACTTTCCTTGTCTGAAGGGAATGGAGAAGGCTGGCTACTCGCTATATGCGCACCTGATGTGTTGTTCCTGGCTTGTGCGTTTGTTTACAGGTTATTCGTCTTTGTCATGCAGGGTTTGACTGTCTTTTCTTGAGTGCCGGCTCCGGTCTGATGACTCAATCATGCTTGCGTCGATGGCCAATGCTTGCGTCGTTGTCTAGCGCCTGCATTGTCGTTCCTGTGAGGGCTGTGCTGATTGAAACGGGAGGCCTGCATTCCACACCCTCGTCAACCCCAAGGCTCAAAACAGCCCCAGGGACTTATGTAATTATCTAGCGCAGCTGCTTCAGGGTCCAACGGCCTTGAAACGTGAGTCCCGAATTCGTTTTTTGGCAACTTGGGACCTCGACCCTCCCGAAGGAGCGTATCTCACACGGAGGCGCTGTGTGCTTGGCACCGCGCTGAAGGACGGGTTCGGTTTCCACGCGGCGGGTGCAGGTTTCTGTGTTCAATGTAGGGGCCTGAGAAATGAAAAATAAGGGTTTGGGTATAAGTTGTAGTTCGCTTGTTTAGGGCCAAACCAGCACTTTTTATTAAGTCCTCCGACACCAGCTGTCGGCAACGCAACTAGGGCTCCAGGGACGAGACTACTGGGACAACCTCGCGCATTAAATTCTCGGCTTTCTCTGAGTGCAGTTTGGTTTGTCCATGTCTGCGCGCAGCATTCTTCCAAATATGCCCTGAACAAGATGCCCTGAAACCATGAACTATTCCATTTGTGCAAAGATTTGCAGATGTCATTCTTCGAAGCCAAGCACAATCAACTTTTGTGCAATCCGTGTTACATTAGGTTTGGGGCTGTTGGCTCACATAGCAGAGTGCTAGACAATCGGGAACAAGGACACCACCCTAAGCCCTGGAGTCTGAAGCACAAAGCCTGAAAACTCCAAAGCCCTGTTGCCAATACGAGCAACGAGTATTGAGACTGACTCCCACAGTAAGGATTACAGCTGGCGGGTTTCGGCCCCAGTCCAGACTCCAAGCCGCGCTTGTGGGCTAAGAGCTCTGCCTGCCTCCACCCTCATCCCGTCTTGGACGTGTAAGACCAGCGATGACTTCTGTTGGTGTTAGTTATCCTTCTTTATCCCAGCCTCACTTCAGCAGCAAAGCGTGTTCTGTCCCAGCCCACCGTCCGACGGCAAGCAAGCCTCGCAGGATCAGTTCAAGTACCTGACAAGACGGCCTGGCAGACCCTTGCATCAGTTGTGAGGGTTTAGTGTGGAACAGTCTGGACTCTCCGGCATAGTTTTGGTGTGGAAAGGGTGTTACTGCAGAATGCGCCAAGGGACTGGGTCGGGACGTCCAGGCTTCTGCTTTTACCTGCGGACAGCGAGTGCTTCAAAAGGGGTGCGGTAAAACTATTTCCTGCCATCGTGCTTTAACTTTTCAAGCATATGGTCTTCGGACAAGTGTCTTAGGTCATTGTCTTCCATGGTGTCGTTCTGGGAATGTCATTTCCTATGAAGCTTCTGCACATGACCTTGACGAGCTTATTCCAACACTAGGTGGAAACTTCAAAGGCTTCGGTTTGCAGGTCGAGAGGAGGGTTCGGATTCCTTTAGCTTCAGGGCTTCGCAGTTTCAAAGGTTCAGCAATTTGGTTCCTGGGCCCTCGTCTGCAAGTGCAAACTTCAGCTCTACATGTCACAGGGTCCTCAATAGCTTGTACATCTGCACATTCATATACCTCAAAAAGAGAACTCTAGACACGTACAAACTTTAAGTCCAGAAGCAGGTAAGGTAAACGGGTTCCGGCTGGTTCAAGAGCCTTGCACGTGTGTCGGTCACCAGTGGCGCACACTTGCCGAAGCCTCAAATAGTTGCATCCGGTAGCAAGGCACAGACACAGGCTGGCACTGGCCGGAAGGCTTTTTCGGCACAGACTGATTCCGCAGAAGAAAAGTCATTGTCGGGAGGGGCCCAAGATAGAGCAAAGCTGGGATGAACTGGGATAACCCTTGGATATCTTTGCAGCTTGTTTTATTCGATTCGGGGGTCTTCCTCTCGGTCTAAGCCAAACTGTACCCTTTCATGCCAATCCCAACTCTGCGAGCCCAACTCCGAAAGCCCTGAAGCCGCCACACTGAAAGCCCTGCAACGGCCTACACCCCAAACCCTAGAAACCCCGGAATACCCCAAGCGCAGCACCCTAAACCGCATACACCCTAAGAGTCTCAAGAGAACCTGAACCCAACGCCCTTGTTAGACGCCCCCTATCCGTTTTGGGTATAGGGCCGCTTAGGGTTTCGGGATCAGGGTTTGGGGTTTGATGTGAGGTTCAGGGTCGTCCCTGAGGGCTTAGGGACACAGGCCTCGTCCGATAGATGCAGGGGTCTCAATACTCTCAGCCGCGCCAGGTACCACTACTGTCCTGCATCATCGCTATGATCGTGACGATGCTAGCGATGTTCCGGTTAGTGCCCTTCTGAAACGAACAGCACTCCGATATTCGTCGTTCTTGATACCACTTGCTGCGCCCGTGAGGCCGCGAGAGGAGCATGACAAAGGCTCGCGCTCCTTCCTGACCCGATCAGATCGGCAGCCGTTCCACGCCAGAGCCAGAGCTCCCTTCCATGCCCACAATTGACAATGCCCTACGTTTCAAAAATTCAATCCGCGCACGTCTCCCCTGGCCCTGGAGCCGAAGCCTGGTAACCAGTTCAAGTGGCTATGGACGGGGGGCACTGGACTGGAGCAGAGACAATCTGATGTGCCAAGATGGCCGCTGTATCGTAGAAAGAAGCTTCCAGCTGCAAAGACTGAGATGTTAGCGTGTTCAGACTCTTCGTATGTCTGGCTGGAAGGCGGACTGACCTCTGGTGTTGGAGCTCGCGGTTCATGGTTTGGGGAGGTGGGAGTAGTCTATCCATCTCTCCCCAGGCAGCCGTGCATGGATTTGGGAGACCCGCAAAAGAGATGTTGAGCGGGGTCGGGGGAGCACAGGGAAGCTGAGTTTCGAACCTTGAAGCCAACTCTCTGACCTTAGTAAGCATCAATGCCATGAAAAGAAAAGCAGCGCTTGGGACTTCGGACATCTTCGCGCGATCCACAAAAGCAATCTCGAAGCAAATCGCTCCAGGGCTTAGAGATCACTGAGCCCCCGAGCAAATCCTGCAAGCACTTGTGGCAAGTTCTGGTCCGAAAATCCTGTGGGCAGTAACTCAGTAACAGGGTTCCTTGAAGCGTTCTAGAAGGGTTCTACTCGGGCTACTAATAGGACTTGTTTTGAGAGTTTGGGGGGCGACTTCTTAAGCTTTTTTGGGTAAAGAACGCCTTTAAAGGACCCTCAGCCCTGAGACTCCAAGACCACCCTGAGGCCCGAAGACCCGTTCTGCGGTCGCAGAACTTAGATAGTGAAAAAGGGGGATTAGCTCTATCTTCGAAAGTTTGAACTTTTGGGGGCCCGGTTGTTGAAGAGGAGAGAGAGAAAGTGGGTTGCTTCGCTTTGTGTTGAATTTGGGCTTCGGGCATTTACATCCATGACTGCGGCCTCTCGGCTCAGCGTAAAACACGGGCGCGTGGCTCACGTCCGGCGGGGCAGATTCAGGCCGGGGTCGTGTTGGTACAGGGCGGGCTGTGTTCAATGCCAGACTGTCGCCGCAACGAGGGTGCCATGGTTCTATAGGATGGCATTCAGGGTCATGCAGGGCGGAATCCAAAATTTCAACGATCTCTACTCAAGGGGGTGGAGGGATTAGTAACACCAAGAACCCCGTGATCCTGAAAAGTCCATATCAAGTAACACGCTCCTCGGAAAGGCCAAAGATTCGTCCCGAAGAATTCGGGATTTCGGCCTCAGTGCGTAACCTGCACCCGAGAGTCCTTCCCGAAGAAGCACCAGGAACAACTTTGCCTGTAATGCTGCTGTGAGGCTTTGAGGAGGTGGAAGAGTTTAAAGAACTATACCTTACCTAAATGCGCAGTCCTCAAACCTACGGCCGTCAGCATCATCCCAAAACACAAGAGCCCAAATCCTTAATGATGAATTCAAGGAAAGTTTTGTTTTCCCTAGGGATGTTTTCAGGTGCTTCGGTCTTGCATGAAGCCATGCTCGGAGCCCGAAAGCCTGAAATGCAAACCCTGAGCCCAAAGCACCCGAAACCCAAGTCCCCGATTCTCCGATTCCTTGAAGCTCTGAAGCTGAGACATTGTACCCTGCAGCCTAAATCCGAAGTCCTAGAACCTCAACCCCAAGCCGGAATCCGAAACCGAAGCCGCGCTTTGCACCATGCAGTCGTCTATCGGTATGTATGTATATATGTATGTATGTGTGTACAGTTTATATCCACATCCCCACACTCCACCCCAAACGCTGGAAGCCGTACCCCGCCCCCNCCCCCCGCCCCCCATCAACAAAAACTGCCTAAACGCCCCGAGTCCCCAAGCCATGACGAGCCCCCAAACTGGACAACCCTAACCCTAAACGAAATCAACCAGCGACATCCGCTCAATTTCCTCCAGGCTCCGAGAGCCATGGCAGGTCCTGTTGGAGATGCTTGGGCCCTGCTGGTGTCAAGAGTGCTGTTTTAAGCTTAAGGGTCTGCTTGGGGTCTCTAGGCTTGCAAGGGGTTTGTTTAGGTTTTCTCGGATTAGTTCGTTCTTTGTTTGTTGTTTTTCTCGGGAGCCAAAGATTCTATTGTCTCGAGCTGGTACCGAGGTCCGGGCTTGAGGGTTCCAGGCTTCCGGGCGTAAGCGTAACACCACCCCCCCTCCCCCCCGCTTCCGGCAACGGGTGTGAGGATGTTTAAGGCTCATCACCTCGGCTGGCACCCAAACTCTGATTGTGGCTCCACCTAATAAACCCTACGTCAGCACTAGCACTTCAAGAGAGAAGGGATCCTCAAAGAGATGAGCCTTGTTCTTCCCGGTCAGCTTTGTGGTGATTCTTCGATCTAGCATGCGCGAGGTGTGGGAGCTCAAGTCTGCGTTTCCAGAACGGAGCAGAACGGGGGGTGGTTTTGAGCGTGCAGGCCATGGCAATAAAACCGTAAAACCCCCGGAGCACGAAATCTTTGAGTGCCTGAGGTCCGCACGATGTCTCCACAGGACTCATTCTGCTGGGGCACTGAATTCAATGGACAGAGGCTTCCGAATAATTAGCCCATACAGTCCGTGCCTATATAATCATCGTCTGATTAGTTTTGCTATATTCGCGCAATACAAACCGAACCCTAAACGTTTCGAATTCTGCGCTCTCAAGCTCCAGCAGTTGGGGTGACAGTCGACGCAATACCCCTAAACTCCCAGCCGGCAGCCTCGAACGGATTTGGGAGGAGCTCACGCATTCGAAGGGAGAGGGAGCATGGCCTTACCTTTGAATCTAAACCGATGGTTTCCGCGGCATGATGCTTTCGCCCAAACTCCCCACAGTCTGACACATACACATGCAGGTTTCAGGGGTGCAGGGCACAAGCCTCAAGTCATGCAAAGTTGTCGGTGTTGAGTCTAGGGTCTTGTTCAACTCGGAGTGTTTTACATGACGTGCGATGCCGCTGAAGGTGCCTCAGGCAGGGGCTGTCAGGAACTGTTGCACTGGCGGCTTTCTCGCTGCACAGGTTTATGCAGTTTATGCTTCTTGCCACGGCTGAAGCCGGTAGCACATCTCCTAACCCACAGTGGCCCAGAAAGCTCCAAAACCTACGCCTTCACCGTCATGTGAAGCCATGAGAAAGCCCGCTCCAAAAGCTTTCCAGGCCCGGCACAAATCCTACTTTAGGGTCGCCTGCTTGGGGCACCCGGGACCCCAGATCCAGCAACTACGTAAGCCCGAATCGAAGCAAGATGATGCGTAGTAACGGCATAGCACCCCTAACTTGAGGAGACCGCGCAATGGTGTAACTCCTTAGCACTCTGCGGGCAGCTCAGTGTGATGCAATTCTATCACCTAATCAAATCCATAACTAAATCCCCAAACCCAACCCCCAGATCTTACAAGGCTTGCGCAGGGCCGTCTTTGCTAGGAGAGTGTTGGATCCTGAGGACCAGGAGGGGTTTCGGTTTCGGGCTCCGAAGTGTGAAGGTGCTCGGCCTTTTGGGTTCAGGAGCTTTCCATGGCCTTCGGAAGCTGTTTTTTTTTGGGCCGCTTTTTGGGGTTCAGGATTTAGGGCTTCAGCCGGTGCTCCAGTCCCCGAGCCAAAGAGTTCCTGAAATCCTGCAGAATTTTTGTTTGCGAAACTCTCTGCAAGCTTGCAGTGCCCTACAGAAGCCTCCCCTGTTCTTCTCAAAATGTGGTGTAAACCCCTACTAGTACCAACATGATTGAAAATCTAGCACAGCTGAGCTGGGCATGCAACGGTTCGCCGACTAAGGTGGGGTCAAAGGCCGCATTCTGCGCGAACTCCAGGCAATGGCGCCTCTAGGGCAAAGCATAAGTAGATGGCAGTTCAGGGCTGTACGTAGGGTTTTGGTTGCTGCTTCGGGATCCTCAGGGTTGTGAATTTGAGGTCGAGTTTTGGAGAGTAGGGACTAAGAGACTTCAAGCCAGAGCCCAAGTCCAGAACCCAGTTCGGGGCTTGGGTTCTAGGGCCTCGTTTTTCGATGCACCCCCGTCGCCCTGAGCCCTACATCTTTACCCCTTGAAAACAGAGCAAACGAAGAGCAACTCGCCAGGAGCAGATCCAGAAGAGGCAGATCGATGGCCTGCTTTTTGACAGAATGCTCAGGCGTGCCACTGGCGTGCCTCAGGGCCTCAGAGTGTTTTGAAATTGGTGTGGGGTTTCATGGTGTTTAGGGTTTCTGCAGAGTGTTGGGTTCCTAGTTTTGCGTCAGTCGGGTTTCTGGACTTGGATTGGGAGTTGAGCCTGTCTGAGCACCCTTTTTGGGCACCCCGCCGCCAGAGCAGGCTCGAACTGCCCTTAAGCTTAAAGCTTAGCCTTAAGCCCCGAGCCCTAAGAGCCGAAAGCAGCCTGAAACCCTGACCAGAAACCGACTGAAACACCACACGCCGGAGAATCTCCAACCATGACACCAATGAAGCACGATGAAACACAACAAGGAAGAAGGCCGAGCAGAAACCGACCAGAAAGGAGCCTGAGACGAGGAAAGCGAAGCAGGGGCAGCGCCTGACTGCCCCCGTTCTATGTCTGTCCCGGCCCCTAACCTCAATACCGAAAGCCTGCATCTGGAATTCAAGCAAATTCAAACCAAGCCGAGACCTTGAAACCTGAATCCAATCGTAAGCCCGAAGGTGTTTTGGGTATCGTTGAAAGCCGAAAGCACCGACCCCCAAACCCCTTGGCAGACCCCAAACCCCGTAACCCCAAATGCTGAAGCCTTTGCTGAAGTAGGAGCAACACGCTCACGGACCTGGGGATTGAGGACCTTCTAAATAAGCTGCTGTTGCTTCTGATGTGTTCTGATATGCCATTATGTCATTGGTTGTAGCGAGAAAGGACATGACGCAGTCATACATACATATACATCTCCACATATATGTCTGTTGAGTTGTTTGCGTGCTTGCTTGTTTGAGTATGGATTTATGTATAAACAGATTATGTTTACGCACAATATGTGTATAAAAATTGTGTGTGTATATATATATATATATATATACACATCTCCGGTGTATTCTGCGAAATGTTTGTCAATGTCAAGATCGTCAAAAGATGTTGTAGATATAGGTTGACTGGCCAAGGCCTCGTTTTCAAGGTTTTAAGTTTGGAAGTTCGTGTTGAGCACCGTCGACTTCAAAACTGCACTTCGGAGGTAGGGCGGCTTGAAAATGCCCACGAAGCCCCCTCTAGTGTTCAGGGTACAGGCTTGCAGGATTCCGGGCACACGGTTCAGTTGGTTCAGCTTTCCAGGATCCTAAACCCTCACCCCTCGGTTTACGGGCCACCACGGGGATGTTCCGAAAGCTGAGCCGGTCTTCCGATCTGCTAGGCGGTTTTATCGTATCTGGTCTGTGCTTCTTGTTTCTCACGCGAATGGGTACAGTAGGAGGTGAGCCTGATGTTTCTTTTTTCCCGGCACGTGCAAATTCTCCTGTAAACAAGACACCACAAACCTGAGCGGAAACTTCGGGCGGCCCCCCCCTCCCCAAGAAGCTCCCAGATGAAGCGGCGTGAAACCCTAAACCTCAAATGAAAATCCGATCACCTGCCCCCCGAGCCTGCTGGGTTTGTCTGGAGGGCAAAGACGGCAATAAGCTGCAGCATAGGGTTCTTTAAGGGTGTGTGGAGGCGCGGCGGGTCCCTACCATTCGAGGGCTGTTTGGAACCGAGGATCTTGCTATGAAACCCTAGGCATGAAAACTCGGGGCGTGAGACGAGGAGCTCAATGCGCGTCGCGCGCTGGCAATCCGGAGAAGTTGGACGACGGATTTCAGCCGAGCTCTTAGACTAGAGCTGCGGGGTAGTGAGTACTGGCATTGTCTCTGCTTTAATGCCAGAACTCCGTCATACTCGAACTCGAAGGCCATTGTTGTGTCTTCTCATTATGGTGGTTGCTTCTTCTTACCATCCTATGCCAGAACTGATAGGAGCTTCTCCCGCCTAGGCGATGTTTTGGAGATCAGTTCCCAAACCCAAGAGCTCCACAACCCGCAAACCCTAAGCCCGATAGCTTTTCCTACACTAGACTATGGGTATAGAAACCCTTCGGATTTTCGGATTCTGATCTGGTGTCCACTGTAGCACAAGGCCGGAGTCGAAGCATAGTGTTTACTGTCCATCAGCCGCAAATCTTCACACATTCAGATGTTATTTTGCTATTGGATGCAAGGACAAGGGTTGAATGATTATGCCAGCAGTTTTGAGCTGCGGTTCTGCCCTACAATGACAACTTGAGCCTGAAACATCGTTAGGCGTGTGAAGTCTTGAGGCCCTTCTGTTCAAGCAGGCAAAGAGAATTCCCATTTGATCCTTGCTGAGACGGCGTGAACTTCATCGACTATGCTGCCAGCCAGGCCAATGCCGAGTGTACTAGGTGCCAAGCTAGTATTCTGTGCTGGCTCTGTGATGGATGCATAGGAATCGTCCACGCAGTTGTGCAGGGCTAGCATCGTGCCGTAGAGGAGCCAGGCAACGATTGTTCTGCTCAGGCTTCTGACCTTCGGGTACCCCAGCCCAAACCTCTGAAAAGCAGATCCTGCAAGCTTTAAGGTTCAGGAGTCTCTGTGTAACACGATGTACCGCACGGACAGCAACAGCACCCGATGCACGGAAATTTATGTTTGTCGCCTTCAAGTTTAAGAGTTGAGGGTAGTCGGATCACAGACCGGCGTTCCAAGTCTGGTCCCCAACTGAGTGTGTGGCGCTCTTACGAGACAAATCCAGAAAGTTGCATCTGAACTTAGGGAGAATGGCAGTGAATACGACGATGACCAGTATTAAATCAGCGTTTATGATTGTGATTGGTGTGATTCCGGGGTGTCACTGTCATACTACGTAAGTTTGCCTTGAGTCTGTTCAAGCGGTTTCCTATAGGCAAGTAAGGCCAGAGCCATACAATGCACAAAAGCGCCTTGAATCCCATACCCGGAACCCTCATCCCCAAGCCCCTTCATAATTGTCCTCGCACAACTGTAAACCGCAGAATCCTCAGCCTTAAGCAAACCTTTGGCCGTCGACCAGGCTCACTTCCAAAGCCGCCTTCCAGACGACGAAGTCCGAAGACAGAAGCGCGTCGGGGCCTCTTCGACCAGAATCGTTCGGTCAGTTCAGATCGGAAAATGAGGAATCCCACGTTGAGATGGTTTCATGCTTCCACGTGTGGATGCCTTTTGAAGTTCAGATCATATTCCGTTGAGATCAGATTATCACTGTCTGTAATCGCAGCTGTTCTTCACAGTCATCGTATTCGCAGTCTTGTTCGTCGTAGCAGTAGCTGTACACGTAGACGTCGTCTTGGTACTAGGCTCAGTGAAACCCCTGCCACTTCGCCAAGTTGAGCGCATGGACTGACCAAGCCCTCATGGTAGCAGGGATTGCTACGTACCAGAAACGACAGATTTTGAAACAAGTCCGTGTTCCTTAAGTTCCCATACCGCGTAGGCAGAACCTTCTAAACTGTCGAAATGGAGTCTGCATGAGACCCCGTTCAGAAGAAGCCCCGGCGAATGGATTGGGTGTTGGTGCCCAGGACTTCTTGAGCCAGATGCACGTGGACACAGCACTAGATCCAGAGCACGGCTTCCCAGAGCTGAGAAGGGGAAGGATTTGAGAGCGGTGTTTCGCTCCGAGAGTTTATCAAGATTTTGCGGGTGATGCTGGCGTGGATTGACGCGCTTGTAGAAAGCTGAAAAGTTCTCACAAGGTTTGACATGGTTTGACTGTTTTGTTGTGCGGTGTTGGCAGCGTGGTCAGGCATGCCGCTTCTTCCTTAAATCTTGGGGATCTGTCGGGCTTCTGCATTTTTCGGAGGTGTTGGTTCAGAGGCTGCTGTAAGTGGCCTGAGAGGTGTGGGGACGTGAGGGTGTCTTCCAGGCACGGAGTTGCAGGAGCATTCTGTTCCCATGGTGGTGCAGGAAGAGTGGAGTACGAAGAAGCAACGCGACAGTCGACAGTACCATTACTGAAGAATCTGAAGAGTAAGGTGGAAGCATAAAAAGTGATGAGTGATGATGTTCTGCGGTGTTTCTTGAAGTCCTGAGCGAGTGTTCAGTGAATCATGAGACGCTTTCGACCGAAAGCCTGTGCTCGCCTCCACCAGCACCGTTCCAGCATGTTAAGACAGTCGCATGAAGCCATTTCAGATCTGGCGAGTGGCCTGAAAGCGCTCCAGTGCGTGCAACAGCTTTCCTTTGCTGCTGTGGGGCTCTTGCAGTGCTCGGACGGCACACTTGTTTCTCCCAATGGACCAGGGACCCAGCAATCATGTGGCCTACAGACACCAAGAAGTATTAGAGCCGCGTCCAACTTCCACAAAGAGGCGGCATCAGCAAGAGAACTTCTGTTTCCTCACTTTTGCGCCTGATTTCTGTCAACATGCATCTTACTGCTTGTTGTTCGAATTGAGGGGGATCGTCTGCACTGTGGTCCCTTTCTGCCCTCCTTCGTATTATGGCTTTCTGTTAAGATAACTCTAAGGGAGTTTACGAGAACTTCTGTCCTCTAGCGCTGTCCTGGCAATTTAGCTTGATCAGGTGCGCGGACCTTATCAGGATGCATTCTTGAATCCTCTACTACTAAACTTTGAGCAAGCTTTCTCAAAGCTTATGCTGAGCATGTAGTCCTTTTCTGCTACCCTTATTCGGCATCGGGCTTCCCACGATTCGGTGCAAACTGCAGGCAGGGATGAACCCAAAAGGTTGTGTTTCTTAGTCGATGCAAAATTAGGCCTCAGGGTTCTGAATTTGGGAGGTTTAGGGTCAGCTTTTCAGCCAAGCTACGCTTGTGAAACACTACAGCCCAACAGCGAAGGTAGCCCTAAGCGGCAATCCCAAGCACGAAATCTGCGAGCCCCAATGATCAAGCCCCTCCCCTTAACTCGACCCCACAACCTGTCCTGAAGCCTGTAAGCCCTCGAGCCAAAGTCCTTATTCCCGAAAGCCCTAAACCCAAAACCCCAAAGCTCGAACAGAACATATAAGCCCCAAAGCCTGCCTCAATGCCAGAATGAATCCTCACCTTTGAAGCGGGGTTAATGCAAACCCCTCTTCAATACAATCCTAATCCAAAGTACCCAGCAGCGCTCTCAAAGCTAGCAAAAGTATTTTTCCTTGTAGGCGTAGCAGGTCGGCTGAAAGCAACTGTAGACGTACCTCCGAAGGTTTTCCCGAGGGCAAGGGCCACAGAGCTGGCCCTCCTCCAAGGTAGGTCAGAGGCCGGCACCAAAGAGGCTTTCAGGATTTGGAACTCTGGGGGTTTTCGGGTGCTGGGTTTGGGGTTTACGCTTCGAACGTTTGGAGTTTAAGGGATTCGGAATTGGGGGGTTTTCGGGTTCAGGGCTTCAGGGTTTTGGTTTACCGATTTCACTGAACCCCGAACCCTACACATCCGGAAAAGTCAACCCTAAACTTCCGGAGTGAGGGCGCAAAGGCCAGGAATGCGTCGGAGTTCAGGGAATACTTCCGCGGCAGCGCTTCCAGGGCCTCCTTGTGGGATTACGCAGGGCTGTTGCGACTTACCAGGTTTTTCCTTTGTTATGTGGTGAGGAACAGCCGGGAAAGTTTGCGAAAGTTGAAGAGGCATCTTCTGGAATTCTGGGCTGTGTGTGAGTCTCCAACCTGTTCTGGGGATTTAGGGCCGAGAGTTTTCAGCTTAACTTTAAGGTGACACTCTCTGGGTTACCGAACCTGCTTGCGTGATGCTTCGGGATGCTGGCTGCATTTGGTGTGGAGGCTGGTGTGGATTTGGAGATCAAATCCAAGATGCCCCAACCAGACCTGAACATTGAACTTGTCGTGCAACCTCTCACGGCTTTTCTTCCAAGAGGTGACCCAGCCTGATCTAGAGTGAACAGTCTACAACCCCAAACCCAGAAACCCTGCACCCTATATCCATCCTAACCACTAAACCCCAGTCTGCCCAAAATCGTCTCTGCCACCAGGGAAGCGCCGAACTGGTCTCCGTCCATGGGCCGTGGAGGCCATGGGGATGGGGCCCAGGAGACCCTCAAGCCCAGTTGAGACTTGGGATGATTCATGAGCTTAGGGTTTAGGGTTTAGGGTTTCATGAGCTGCTGCATGCACAGAGTCCAAAGACCATTTCCACTTTCGCAGCAGGCGTTTCTGCCCAGAACCTGTACACCTCACTGCTTAAGCATCCGTCCCCGAACCCGACCCCCTAAACCCCAGGACCCTAAACCGAAACCCAAAACTCGGAATTCGTGTTGGGTTGCCGAAGGTCGGCCACCCATGCGGGCGGACCCCATGCCGATGGAGCGTGGCATGGCCCCTTGGCACACAGGGTTCAGTGAGCTGGGGCGTCGGTGTTGTGATTGGATCTGAGAGTAGGGATTTATGTTAGAGTTTGGGTTTATTGTGTAGCGGCCATAAAGGGCCCTTGAACTAAAACACCCTAAGCCCAAAAATCAAAAAGGGTCCTCAAATCTTTAAGCTAAGAAAGCGCCAGCCCAGAAAGCAACGAGGCCCTTAAACTAAAACACAACAAAACCAAAAAAAAAAAAAAAAGTAGTTCCGAGAGGTGCATGGTGGACGAGACCCGAGGTTCGAGGCCTCGCGTCCTGCGCGAGGGCTGGGTTTGGGTTTGGGGGGAGTTTGTGTTTCGATGTTTAGGGCTTAGGGTGCCGGGTTTTGCGAGTTTGGGTTTGGGGAGCTTGGGTTCAAGGCTTGAAGGCTGTAAGGCATTGAAGTTACGGTGCAGGGTTCAAAACTCCGGGGTTCTGATTCCAGAAGCCCAGGGCTGAAGAATATGTTGGGCTTGTTTTTGTTGACGCGAGGTTAGACTGTTTAAGCAGGTGTAGTGTGAGGCTGTTTCGTCAGGTTTGCTTCAGTGCCTTATGTCGCGTCTCAGGTGAGCGTGTCTTTGAATTTGGCATGTTCGGCTGCGCTACTTCCGGCCGTGGGCGGAAAGGCGACCCTCAGGCTGAAATCGACGTCATCCTGCGGCATGAAACCCTCGCACCCGAAACTCCCACAGCGCCCAACGCCCGACGTCCCACCATAGAGGTCTGAATAGTCAGACTTGGATCCCCCTTCTGTTCCCAACATAACTTGACTAATATATGAGTGGTTGTCAAAATTATGGTGTCTTTTTGGGTATTATTTAGGGTACCCAAAAAGGGACCCCTATTTAGACATGCACCAAGGGACCCTTGCCCCAAATCCTGGAAAGCCTCCCAGCTGCAGGATCCGTATCCTCCGATGGAACCTCGGGCCTGCACCTGAGCGATTCTTATGAAACTGTGTTCGTGGACTATAAGTGTTCTTTTTTGGCATGACTACTTGTAGAATTTAAACTGTTACATGACTACTTGCAGAAATTTAAACTGTTACCTTCTTCTTCATAACTGTGGAGATATCAAAATGGTGTTGGCAGTGTTGCTGTGGTTGTTGCTGCGGTCGCTGTTGCTGTTGCTGGTGTTGTGGGTGTTGTTGTTGGTGGTGGTGTTTTTGGTGTTGTTGGTGTTGGTGTTGTTGCTGCTGCTGCTGTTGCTGCTGCTGTTGCTGTTGCCATTGGTGTTGCTGTTGCCTTTGGTGTTGAAATTGTTGCTGTTGTTGCTGTTGCTGTTGTTGTTGGTGTAGGTTTTGGTGTTGTTGTTGTTGGTGTTGGTGTTGGTGTTGGTGCTGGTGCTGGTGTTGGTGTTGGTGGTGGTGGTGGAAAATGGTCACATGAGTTGCGTCAGCTCTCGCCCCATGCAACGGGAGCCTCAGCCGGTAGTCATATGATTCCTATATAAGCTGTANTGGTGGTGGTGGTGGTGGTGGTGGTGGTGGTGGTGGTGGTGGTGGTGGTGGTGGTGGTGTTGGTGTCGCTGTTGCCGTTGCTGTTGCTGTTGCTGTTGCAGTTGTTTTTGTGTTTGGTCGTTGTTGTTTGTTGATGGTTGTTGTTTGATGTTTGTAGTTTGTTGTTGTTTGTGTGTTGTTTGTTTTAGTTGTTACTGTTGCTGACGGTGCTGAGGTTTCGCTGTTGCTGCTGCTGCTAAGGCCACTGCTGCTGCCACTGCCACTGCTACTGCTATTGATGTTGTTGTTGCTACTGTTGTGCTTGTTGCTGTTGTGTCTTGCTACACGTTGGTATGTGTAGCAATCTTCGTAGCCGTAGTAGAAAGATGATGATAATGATGAGGACGACGGTGTTGTTGCAGATTCTGATGATGACCGTTGCGAAGATGGAGATGCTACTGGTGATGATGATCATGATGATGGCATTGGTCTTGAAGATAATAGTCCTGGTGGTGATGAGGATGATGATGATGAAGCAGAAGAAGAAGATGATGAGGACTACACTTTGATGATGACGATGACGATCATGACAACAGCCATGGCGACAACGGAGGCTCATGATGATGATGATGATGATGATAATGATACTGATAATGCTTAGGATTACGCCTGTGATTATGATCATGATGGAGAATATGCTCATTTTTGAGGTTGCTACTCTGACAATAAGATAATGGCTACGTGTGCTGCGTGTTGTTGTTCTTACTGCTAGTGTTGTCGTCATGGCTGCCGTATATGCTATGCAACAGCTAATAGCGTGAATGAGTGTGTACATATTTATTTTCTGAATTTAATACACCGGTATATAAGTGTTGGAAAATATTTCCAGGGATGCATGTATATAAGTTTGTTTGCTGGTTGTGTGAGGGGCGGAGGTATAGAGCTCCAGGCCTGCAAAGGGTAATCAATAGGGTTGTTGGGTTTGGGGTTGGACGGCTGGGTTCGGGTCTCAGGATCACGGGTTTTGAAAGGGGACGGGCTCAGGATTCGGCTCACAAGACATCCTGAATGTTTTTGGGCAGGTCAGGGTGACGCTGGACAGAGCTACAGGGCTGAGCTTTGTGGCATGGTTTAAGATCCACGGCCAACCACTAGTATTTAGGCAGGTATGTAAAAACAGGATGGAGTTGTTCGAGCTTGTAATCTGTACTACTGACAGCTGTTAGGCACGCTCAGGAAGCCGCCTAAACGCCGCCGTGCCCTGTGTGGACAGAGTAAGACTTACCTGCGGGGCTGTTTAACATGCGCCGTCCTCACTGTGTTTTTTCCGCGCGCAACTGGGCCTCGCTTGAACCCCACCCGATCATTATAATCTTGTAAAGTCACCACGGGGCCCCGGCACCCCCGGAAGCACAGCAATTCAGAAGTCTGAGTTTTTCGAGCATCAACGACCGAGCAAAGTGAGAACACAAAGGCGACCCTGTAGACCTGCAAATTCCAGACCTCCCTACATCAGCACATAAACTACAGTACATGGGCTTTTTCCTTTTGCACCTTCAGTGCTCGCTGAAGGTGCCGCAAGCGTTTCAGGGAGTCTGGTCCTCGGTCTTGAGCCTTTTTGCGGTTCTTCTGGGCGTTGGTTGAAGGTTTAAGAGCTTAGGTTTCCACAGGGTTGAGCTTTTTAGGCGCTTTTCCTTTCTTCTCTTTAGGAGTTATTGTATCTTGCACGTGTATTCAAGCATCAGCCTCAAGCGGTCGAAAGCCCTGTGCTTGTTTTGGATCCAGGGGCTGAGGGCCTTGGTTACAGGTTTAAAGACCCGGGGGTTTATGGTGCTTTAGAGTGTTTAGGCTTCAAGGATTGAGGATTTAGAGTTCAATGGCCTAGGGTTTACGGGGTTCGAGGGTTTAGGATTAACGCTCCGCAGACTTTAGGGGTTTCAGGGACCACGGCTTGCTGGCTCAGGATTTAGGAGTTGGGGTGTGCTTTGGGCTTTCGGAACTGAGGAGTTGTCTCGCCCAGGTCTGTATATTCAGGTCTTAGTGTGTCTGTACTATGTGAACAGTCCTCCTGCTTTTCACAGTTCTTTGGGTCTTTGCAGGCGATATGCAGTGCGTACTGTATCAGCAACAATCCCAAACCCCAAGCCTCACAGCGAGGGTTGTCTCATGTAAACTGGTTTTGGGGCTTTGTTCCGGCTTAGTTTCTAGGGCTTGCCTCTAGCTCCAGAAACTTCCGTCGGAATTCATGTGGCGACCTGCGAACCCTGCTCCACAGGAACGCGGCTTTGACATCGACCCGTACGAACGCGGACCTCCGATGGCCGGGAGGGCCCAGAAAAGTAGGATTATGGGGCTTTGCGTGGGGTTAAGGCTTAAAGTGTACAGGGTTTAGCATCCAATCCGCTAGCCTCCTTCTGCAGTCGCCTTGAACCGAACCTGTTCAGCTCAGGTCTTATATCTCAACCTGGGGAATCTGAAAGCTGATTTTCTTGATCCTGTTTCTCGGGTGACTTGTATCAAGCCTTGCGACTCCTGAAGTAAGGCCTCCCAGCACTACGGCAAGTTCGCAGAAGCCTTCTAGCGCATTACTGGTGCTTGATACAGTGTAGCAAGTACTAGCAAGTCGCAGCAGCTACTGCCGCGCAGCCTGCGACAAAAATGCTGTTGTGCCGCAACGGAACAGGCGAATGCAGCAGCGCTGGCAACCATACTATTCCCGTGGTTAGTAGCAAGAAGACAAGAAGCGGGCAAACTGACACGATTATGAGCAATCGCGATATTACTTGGCGGTTTGTTGTTGGCTCTTACTCTTAAGACTTTAACGTTGTGGAGTTTTTCATCTGCTACAAGAAGGAGGCTAAAGGGTTAACGTGTAGGAACTGATCAGAACTCAGTCAAGTTTCGAGCCGTAGTATATGTGGGAACCAACCACAGTAAAGACAGTGCACGGCGAGCAGCAATCCGAGCAATAACGATAACCACCATCATCGCAGTCATCGTCATTTGCTCGAAAGTCTGAGCCCTGCATTCAAGAAAAAGCCGCGTACCCGAACCCCTGACACCCAACCTTTTTTGAGAGCCTTGCGGTCGATTCGCTTCAGGCCGTTGACCGGCGTGGCGACCGCGGCATGCGGGCCCGGCTTCCCAAAGGGTTTTGCTCAGAAAGCCCACAGTTGTTATTGCTTTGGTAATAAGACCCCCCGGGCCCGGATTCGAAAGAAGGGTTCCGCAATTTTGGGAAGCTGCCGTGTCAACTTCGACGACGATGCTGGGAACAAGGCTTGCATTTAAGCCGTGAAGGCTGCAAGTATGCACAATGCATGTCTGAGCCCATGTCCCAGTAAGTCACGGGGAAAAAGGAGGGCGAGAGAGAGAGAGAGAGACGGAGAGAGACAGCCCGAAAGCTGGTTGTACTCGTTGTGGCCGCTGCGTCATGCTAACACCAATATAGGTCGTTTGTTTAAAGCTGTTCAAAACTTGACCGGCACGCGAACCTTGCAGAGCATAAATATCTCTTGCAAACAACCGCCAACCGCACGCATCCATGCGCACGTGCACCTTCTGTGGAACCTTACAACCCCTGCTTCGGTTTCAGTTCTTGGCTGTTTCTTCGGCCTGCAGAGCCTTGAAGTCTTGTCTCATGAGTATCATTAAATAGTGAACAGGGCTCCAGAGTGTGGAAGTTTGGGCTGAGGGTTGACCCGGATCATCTACCTGAAATGCTTAGCCCATAGCCTTACAATGCAGCCGATGCCATCTATTTAATTTGCTGAGGTCATAGGAAGCTTAGCAAATGAGGTCCCAGCAGGAACTCGGGCACGCATGATGGGATCGTGTTACAACCGAGCTAGTTTAACAGCCCGACTTCCTAAATCCCGCATCCTGAAGATCCAAGCCGGGAGGAACCTTCAGTGAGCCGCAGCTTCCCGACCCAAGCATTGAAAGTTGAAAGGCTGGCTAGAGAACTGCAGAAGATGGTCCTTACATCATGATGTCAATGTGACACTACCTCGCCAAGGGACGAGATGACTTTGACATGCGCATGGCCATGGGACGAGGCTTTGATGACGGGCCTAGGGTGGTTATTGGTTGGTTTTGGGTCGGACTCGCTCAGGTGTTGGGGTCTTCGGTTTAGAACTTCTAGCTGAGACCGCCCGCGTGCTGATGTGTTCGGGTGTGAGCTATACGAGATTGTGTGCTGTAGAGTTTCGATTATAGGCTCGGGAGTATTTGTTTCTGCAGCGGGACATGCTAGACTACTATGATCATCGGGTCTACCACGTGCACCCACTTTTTTGCAGCCAGAACTGGGAGCAGCTTCGGTTTGTTGTGGTTGTCAAGCTTGGCAAGGGCAAGGTCCCGGCGTCTTCGACTTCGGCACTGGTTATGGAACCTTACCTGCCCTAAAGTTTTTAAGCAGGGGTTCTTGTAACCGGACACACAGACCCATCAGCAAGTTCGGCTACAGCAGATTCAAGGCAATCTCTGCTCCATAGGGTAAAGTCTCATCAGGCCTGGCCGAGACGAGCCCTTGAATCTTGCACCTGAACCCTGAGCCCGGCAGTGGTGAGGATTTTATTCCAGTAGAATGACATGGTATAGCTTTGGCGCTCTGTCCGGGGTTGGTGTCTTCATAAATTGCAGGGACCAAGCTCAATGTGCTTTGCCGTTTGCAGGCTCACCGTCCATGCAGATGCCACCGTCCCCGAACGCGAGAGACCCGTGCCGCGAAGCTTTTTGAGTTTCAATGCAGGTTTGCAGGAACGGGATTCGGGACGGTTTAGCGTTTAGGGCGCCGGGGCTGGAGTGTAGGGTTGCGAGACATGCTATTCAGGTTTCGTTCCTTCGGAGGGACATCTTCACCAAGGAGCATTCAGCTTCCTGGGTTTCAAGTCTGAAGCTAGGTGCGATAGGTTCGCGAGGATCTGAAAACAAACAGCCCAGAAGGTCCGGGTGCTAGTGCCGCATGTGACCAGCACAGAACACCTGGAGCCTGAACCCCCAAGGCGGAGCAATTACGTACAAAGCTCCAGGGTTGTCGGAGCGAGACCTACCAAAAGAGGTACGGCGGTGGCTACCCGGATCCCGGCTACTCGGATCCAGGCCGTTTGTCTGCAGTCAGTGCCAGCGATACGTATTCAGGGATTCCAAGCTTGATGGCCGCGGGTTCAGGATTTATGGTTCAAAGCCTCTAGTTCAAGCTTTGTTGTTTGAAAAAATGTTGTCTACATTGAGCCTGTGTGTATCCTAGTCCCAGCAAGCTGCACCTTTTTGTCGTTCCGTTTGCCGGTGACCCTTGACCACCCAACGTGTAAGAATCTTCAGAGACCGGACGACTAAGTGTCAAGCGGTACGAAAGAGCTTGAGGGTTCAAGGCTTAGGATTCTCAAAGCCTCAACCCTGAAACCCAATAGGGGGCAGGGTTTAGGATTTAGACTTGTGGGACTTTGGGAGGATATACCTTGTGTGGCTGCATGTGCAAACAGTCTCTTATTGCTATTTTGTTATTGTGGAAGCCAGTCCAGACACTCGGCCTGGGGCTAACATGTAGGTACCTGAAGGTTAACAAGCTTACACTACCCTTTTCGGAAGCATGCAGAAACCAACCAAAAGTATTGGGGTTCAGGGCCAAGGGCTGTGTTCAGAAGAGGCTACGATGATCCGTATGACCGACAGTCGCTGCACCTCGATCGCGACCCAGGACATTTGTTGCAAAGTCCTGAAGTTTGGTCTCCAACCTCTGTAACCGTTTGCCTGGTTGCAGCGTTGCACGCTACACCCTTGCGGTTGCGTTGCATGTTCACTTGCCGTGGAACCGAATGAGTGCTGAGAACGAAAAGGTAAGAACGGACAAAGATATTACGAAGAGCATCAAGCACATCATCATCATCATCATCGTCAGTCCCATCCTCATGTTCATGACCAGAGGCCGAGCCCTACGGAAGATCTCCGGGCTCCGTCCAACCCCAACTCTAGAGTGGCACGGGGGGAGAAAGGTTACACTCCCAAGATTTACGGACACATGACCCCGAAGCACCGAAAAGTTTCCCTGACTTCCCAACCCAAAGCCAGAAGCCAAGGCTACCAGTCATCCAAGGCATCCCCAAGTTCCGCAGCCGAACACCCCAAAAAATAGCATAATTGACCGTACACCTACTCCCTAAATTCCAACCCAACATCCCTGAGCTATACACTTTGAAGACTGAACCCGAAAGCCAAAAAGCATTCAAAACTCTTCCAATAGACCGGAAGAAGCCATAGGGAGGTCGTCGAAGCCCTGCTCGAACTCTCAATGAAAGAAGATACCTGAATTAATACCAGCCTTTTCATATTTATGTGTCGTCTTCAAGGGGCCCATAGCTATGTGCGCTTGGCGGTTTCGGGCTCTGCAGGTTTGAACTCAGGGGGTTTTCAATGCCTCCAAAAATTTCTTGAACTCACTTCGACCAAAAAATGGCTTTTGCCTAAATCCCAAGCCCTGTCGAAATCCATTCTAGAGTCGATAGAGGCCTCCCAGGCCCGATACGAGCTCCATGTGGGCTGGTACCGTGGCTCAAAAAAGGAGAGAGAAATCCTAAGATAAGGGCCGTTTCCGTTTTTGCCAGTTTCAGTGCATGTGCCATGGGAACCAGGACGGTCCTACGGCGGATATCCAGATAGAGGCCAGCCGCTGCTCTTTACGGTCTTGCGGCGAATGTGCATTGCTCCTAAACCCTAAACCATAAGCCTTAATTATCCCTAAGGGGTTTGGGGGGAGGTTCTGCTGCGAGAATTCTAAGACTTTGAAGGTTTGAGGCTCGAAGCGATGGAAGCCTTGCCCATGTAAGGGCTTCGGGACACGCAGGACGATGATCATAATATTAAACTCTGAAACAACGACAACCGTAAAAATCCAGGCCCGACACCCAAACCCCTGATTAAGTCCTACGCCGCTTCAACCCGAAGCTCTAAGACCCTCCCCTGCCCAGAGCAACTCAGATTCGGCCACCCAGACCTTGAGGTGTGGATGTAGGGTTCGTATTACAGCTGTTGTGATAGGAGTCTTCCACGTAAGTTTTCCCAGGTCCACCTCTCAATCCTTATGTTAAATCGTTGCGCAAAACTCTGGCACTTCCAGCTAGCACACGAGACCGTGTTGCTTTGGGGCTCAGGCTTACAAGTTTATGGGTTGTCTCTGCAACTCGAGCGGTTCTCAGAGGTTATTTATTCTTCTGACCTGTACTCGGGCTACAAGCACAAGTATCTCAAACGGAACCACTAAGCCTACCGCCAAGCTCTAACTATGTCTCTCCCAGGCGCCTCGCACTCGATCCCTACTGCAAAAGTTTAGGGCCGCAGAAGCCATAGAGCCACACCCTAGCCCCTCCAAAGAATCACATGCCCACGCACACACCGAAAAACAAGAATCCACGCCGCCAAAACGTTTGTGGCTCTCCCTCGCAGGTGTTCCTTACACTCCAGAGGCGTGGATCCATCTTCGAGCTTCCGAAAGGTTTCAGGGTTCAGAGGTCTGGGGCTTGTTGGGCGCGATGGCTTTAGCCTTTTGTGTTGGGATTTGGGGTTTCGGTTGAGAGTTTCAGGGCAGGAGGCATTAAGGTTCCCGATTTGGCTACACCGGTGTGAGGCTGCTGTGCTCGGGTGCTCTGCCCAGGCACGGGTATGGAAGCGTCCCCTGAACCCTAAACCATCAGTGAGCCTGAACTCTAAACCCTAATGCCGAAACCAGGATCCCTCGGCAATAGAAGAGCTTTCGGTTCGTTCGGTTTGGGCGAATGCAGCACTTGAACCTCCAACTCCTACTCCGCAAAACTCTTCAGGAGGACAGATATGACCGCCGCCCCTCGCGGAGAAGTCCTGGCCTTCTACCGCGAAGTTATTCAGGGCCGCGGGATTGGATTCTTGGAGATGGAGGGCTTGCAGGCACGGTTTCCAGTTTGCCACTGCAGAAAGTGATGTTGCCTCCTACACCAGAATCCGATGCCCGAAAGCATGGAAAGCCAGGTGGCGGCGACGAGTGGGGCGGCCAGAGACTCGAGAGCTGACAGTTGAATTGGTGAATTCGGAGTTTGGGTGCTTAGATTGTGTGTGTGTGTAGCTTTATGGTCTGAGTGCCAGTCTTATGAAGATTTGCGGTGTCCGTATTCTTATGTATGGTATGGCTAGTATTGCTAGCATTGTTAGACTTCGTGTTACATCATTCGCGAATTTTGGTTAGATCGCTGTTTAGAGTCTTAGATACTTGCCATGTTCTCATTAAGGTGCGGCTAGCCACAAATATGCAGGCTAGCCTAATGCATGTCATCGATGTGATGTTTTCGAGGTGAGTGGATGTCGAGCCTTTTGCCCTAGTTGGGACTTCTTGCATGCGGGTATGGGAGTTCGTTTGTGTTACACTGTGGGGTGCAGCAGATTTGGCTTAGGACGCGTGTTCAAGAGCGTGGAAGCTCGAGGGCTGGTGAGTCGATTTTCAAGTTTTGAAGCTCGGGATCCCACGAGACGCTTGAGTAGAAAGCGAGCCAGGCTTCCTGGCACCGGACTCGATCCTGTTTATGGGCTGTCAGTCCCAGGGGGAATGTGAATACTGCAGGTGAGTCAGCCTGCTGAGGGGCACTTCCCATCGGCCCAACAACTTCAAGCAGAGTCCGCAACCCTCAACCCCGAACCCAAGGGTGGGCTTAGCCATAACGGCAAGAAGCCAAGGTCTCGGCCTCGACCAGGCGCTGCCGAAGCAGGTCGAACTGGGTTAAACAGGTTTTTGTTCGTCTTTTTAACTTGAAAGAGACTGCCGACGTTTCACGCAGCGTGGGGTCAACGCTTGGGACCGGCGGTTTGGCTACTGCTGGTGTCTTTGATGCTTGTCTCCCCTCGTCTCCCTTCATTTCGCACCATCCAATGCCTGGGTTTTCCCTTGTCCCCCTTCGTTCGGTAGCCGCACGGGTTGCCAATGCTGCGGTGTTCACCTTGCCTCTCTTCAGTTGGAATCCTTGCAACTGCAATAACCCGTACAGTAAGGCGCAGACGGTTTGTACTTTTCAGGGCTACAGTTCCCTGAGTTGTCTGTGTGACGCAGGTCTCAAGTGCCGAGCAAGAGCTTCAAGTGTCAACGTTAACATAGAGTTTGAGGCTCGTCAAGACCCCCAACTCCATGTAGGAGTTTCCGAAAATTAGGGGTACCTTATTTTGGGATCCTAATAATAGGGATCCTACTAATTAGGGTACTATATTAGGGTGCCCCCTATGTGACTTCGTTCTCTACTGTTCACCACCATGCCCTACAGGGTCGATGTTTGACCCCAATTCAATCGTCTGAGCGAAGCCCCAGACGTACCCAACAGAGATGTCCCATCTTTCTATCGTCACAAAACATTACCAGTGTTTGGAGAGGCACCGATCCCTGGCAACGTGGCCCGCCTCTATGCAGAGGTCGGG
This sequence comes from Symbiodinium sp. clade A Y106, assembly GCA_003297005.1. Taxonomy (NCBI): domain Eukaryota; class Dinophyceae; order Suessiales; family Symbiodiniaceae; genus Symbiodinium; species Symbiodinium sp. clade A. The sequence continues at coordinate 144,372 of BGNK01001021.1, forward strand.
TTGGGACGGATCCTCGCTTCGGTGGCTTTTCTCAGTTCTTCAGCATCCAACTTGGTTCCTTTTGATCTGGCTCATATACATCAGTATTGCTCTGCGAGTTGTACTTTCCATATCCATCGACATTGGATAGGTAAGAGTTGCCAGGTGGTGGATTAGTGAGGTAGTTGCTCCCTGTGCTGAAGTTCAAGATCACCTTTTCCTGGCCACGAAACTCATGAATAAGGCGAGCGATTCTGAATGAGCTTCCGTGAGCATGCAGAGAAGGCACACTTCATGGAGACCCCTGAACCCTCCATCCACAAGAAGGTCTGCTGCGGACCATTAGTCGGTAGGATCCCGCTTGCAATCCCTTGTAGGGGATGGGTTAGCCGCACCGACGAAGTTTTGGCCGCTCCTCCTCCGTTCCGGGTTTCGGTTTCTCTGCGTTTCCTTGGGATGAATTCACGGGGTAGAAGCTCTCAAAACTTCAGTAAGAGCCCAAACCCGAAACCGTGAACTTCACAGGTTTTGTCCAAGGGACCGGAGCGATGATCTTTTCGAAACTTTACACTGACACTGTGAAGCTAAGTCGTCAGCTACCGAGCCCAAGCTCAATGCTCTTTGAAACCCAGAAGTACTTTCGCCTCTTGCGCTCAAAGTGCTTCCAGGGCGGATCCCGGGGCACCCTGCCAGGTTCTCGGGGGCCGGAACCTCGGGGGGGTCCGGGCAGGAGCTTATAGTCAGTGTATGTTGTTATTACTTGCCGGTACAGAGATGTCGTGTAGCACCCTTATACCCAAATCACACAGCAGTACAGGCAAGATCGTGATCTGAGTGTTTTTCCGGACTTCATCGGCTGTTTGAGGGGATTTGTGTGGGACCAGCTTGGCTGAAACAGATCTTGAACACCATGACCACCAGAACAGTTTCAACTTCTAGTCTGCTATGCTAGGAAGAAAGATCACTTCGCTTGAGTTCTTGGAGAAGTTGACTCCGTGCTTTCGACGGAAAGGTCCGAGAGCGAGCCGACCCCAATCCGAAAGACACCCGGGTTGAGCACCCAGCCCGAGCATCCCAAATCCCTTTACAATCCTGCATCACATCGACTTCAATTTCCTGAACCTGCCAAGCAACGCAAGCGAGGTTCCGTGGATTCGAGGAGCGCTCATGCGGGGGAGGGCAGGGTGGGGTGTTTGCACGCCTGTTTGGGCGAGAATCCTGGAATATTCTACCGTAGGGTGCCGGAGCAGTTGCTCCCTAATCTGTGCATGGTGTACAGTTCTGTGGCATGAAACCCCGCAAGAAACTTCGTCTGAACAGGTTCTGTACGGCTGAAATCCCAGGCAAGAGCCAGCAAAGGAAGCTTGTGAACTCGTGAGCTGCGAAGCTCGAGGATCCGGGTTGTGGGGTTTGGGGTGTCAGATCATCCGGAAAGCGTGACACATGCACACGACATTCGATAAGAAAGTGGGAGAGCATCTCAGAAATCTGTTCGAAGCCCTGGTAACGGTTAAGCCCTTGGAATAGAGAAACCCACAAGCCACATAGTCCCAAAGCTGCGGCAATGGAATGCCCAATGACTGCGGCAACCATCAACCTTCAACTATAAAGCACCAAAGCCCTCCAGGCAAAACCAAAAGTCTTCATACACGCTCATCCCAAAACCAGACACCTCGAAGTCTTGAGCCACGAAATCCTCACCTCACCCTCGAACCCTCCAGCTTAAACCTTCAAGTCAGAGGCACCAGAGCCGGAGGTTCCACACGCATCGGGGCCCTCCAAGGCTGGGCAAGAGAGATGAGATGCTTTACCGGGCTTTATGGACGGTCGTTGGGGCTTGGAGCTCTTCGGGCTTAGACTGTAACGTGGCGAGTGTTTGGGATTTCAGGGGCTGGCTTCGCGCGTTTTGGAGTTTGGCTTGTCGGGGTTCAAGGTCCAGTGCTTCAGAGCTCACACTTCATTCCGGCCTTGCGAGGCTTTACCTTTAATCCTGGCTGTCATCCTAAGAGGTGATGTAACGGCCTTGAGGGCTGCAAGGGTCTTTTTTGACGCTTCAGGGTTTTTATACGTTTTTATGGCTCAGGGCTTTTGGGCTGTGGAAACGGGTTGGGGTCAAGGGTATGGCATGCCGGGATTGACCTTTCAGGTCTTCGATGATGGGAGTTTTGGTTCGGGGTGCGAGGCTGTTGAGATCATCAAGGTGGCTCAGGTTGTTGAAGGCTGTCCTTGGACAGTGTGGGAGTTGAATGTTCCGTTGAACCAGGCAGAATACGGCATAGCAAGCAGTGACTGTGAAGCATGCACCATCGTATGCCAGCTTCTTTAGCTCGCAAGTTGTGTTTCAAGATCAGCACATGAGCATCATTAAATTTGTCGATGTCTAGGCTTTTTGGTTGGAAGCTTGCTCCAAACGCCTGCTGCAAGTGTCAATGTCTCTGTAGCTGGTGCTTCTATTGCTGCTGCTGCTGTCTTTGCCGCTGCTTCTTTTTCTTGGCGGTTTTCTGCGTCTTGGTGGTTTTGCCGCGATTGTGATTGTTGTTGCGGTCGTAGTTCTGACTATGGTTGCGATTGTGGGAGTGGGGGTTCTGCTGCGCTCTGTACCGACTGCTTCGAATTTGTTGATGGAAGGGTTGGGACCGTTTGAGCAGGGACGTAGAGATTTAGCACCGTCGGGTCCTCGGATGTCCTGGGTAAGCCGTTGCTGCCAGGGCGGCCGCGCAAATGCAGGAGCCTTAAGTGGGTGTTCCTGTGGAACTTCATTCTTGAGAGACTGTTTCTCAACGTCTAGTAATTCAGTAAATCTAAAAGGTCCCTGCATCAAAACAGCACTTCCGGCTGGTGTGACCTGACATTAGGCCGTCAGTCATCAGTAGGATCAGCAGGCTTCGAACCAATCCGCTCACAGGTTTGGCAGGATAAACTGCGACTGAAAGAAGGCGTATTTCTCGTGCCTCCAGGGAACAGCATCCCGTGCAGCAGTATCTTTGCTAGTGCCTGTGGCCATGGCTGGACAGCTGCTTGAGACCCTCGCTGCGCCAAGGTTCGTGATCCAAACGTGCGATGCCCACGAGTGGTGCTGTTGCATGTGCTGAGGTTGCAGGGCATATGTAAGCAGCTACTGTGTCAGGGTCTGTAGCCGTTCTTGCAAAGGCGAGAGACAGGTGAATTTTGGATCAGAGGGTTCATTTGCGCGTGCCCATTCCCGACTCAAGCGATGTTTATTTGCACGCTTTTGTATGATGATGTCGGATGGAGCCGAGCACCTCACATCCTCGATGCAACATATTGGCAGGGTCCACCGGCCCTAAATGTCGGCGAAGCAGTATTTTGCTTCCTTCGAGGCTTCGTGATGCCGCAGTTGTGTCGTTTTTTGGACTTCGGGTGTGCTATTATGTGCAATGCAGGCCGAGGTGTATATGTGCGGTAGGCAGTGCAGGCAGGAGGCCCACGAATCAGATAAAGCGCAAGACATTGGAGGTATTGAGGCTGAGCGCACTGCCTGACTCCTTGAATCCCGCAACCCAAGCCTAAGCGCAGAGTTGCAGAGCCCAAGATCCGGGGCTAGCATATGCCTTAAATCGGCAGGATCTGAAAGCGACTATCCTACACCTATGCAGATAAGTCTATACTTTACACCCTCAGCCCTCGAAGGTCGGGTTTGTGGGGCTGTGGGGCTTTCTCTTCAGTCGTTGTGATTAAGGCCAGCGCCGAGTGGGGTGGACTTTCCCTGGGCGACGTCATGGAGCCTCGGAGGCACCGCAACGGACGACTTCGGTGCTCTTTGGAATTTGGTTTTCTGATGCACAGCAACCCTTCTACGAGTACTTAACGGGGGCACCGTGCAGCAAGCCTAGTTGTCTGAGGAGGAAGATGGAGTTTGCATGCGGTTTAGGGCCGCAGGGTTTCATAATTTCTGATGCACGGCGAAAAACTTAAGGCTTCAAAGTTTAGGCAAAGCTTGGAGCAATCTCTTGGCTGAATTCAATACGGCTGGCAGCTCCAAAAATTTTGAATATTGATCATCATCGCCTGAATGTCTAGCAGAAATAGAGATACTACATCCTTCTTAAACAGAACAGTTGCAAGCATTTGTTCAGTTGGATGCTTTGCTGTATGCAGAACAGGTTCAACCATCTGTTGAAGATCGAATCTTGTCCTGTCTTCCTGCCGATTTCTTCATTTATCTAGTCGTATCCTGAACGAACCGAGTTTGGGTTCTGCTACTATCCCGCATGGCTTCAAGCGCTCTTGGGTGTCCTAAAACGTGCTTTAAATCATTGCGTACTGCATTAGATGGATGGATAGATAATCGGATACATATGTTACATATACACGCACGCACGCATACATTAAACTCCAACCGCATAAAGCAGGTAGATCCTTAAGTCCTGAAAACCTCCAGCATTATCCCCCAGGCCGCTCCACCCCAGACATCACCTCTTGGAACGATTCCTTCGATTCCTGCTTCCCGTTGCAGGCCCGAGCCGCGTCCCAAAGCGCGGGAGCGACCCGTTGTTCAGGAGGAGGCACTTGTTTTGTTGTGCTGCTCTTGCAGGGGGAAGGTGTTTCGGTTTATGGTTATACCTTTTTCAAGAGGAGGAGCTCTGGAGCTTGATATTTATTGTTCCAGAAATGTACACGGGATGTATAAAGTGCTCGAAAACGCGAACTGTTCAGCCCATTGGTGTCCCTGGGTCTTCTTCGGAAGGTGGTGGAGATGGCTCACAATCTTACCACCCCCGAGACGCGACACACATGAATGACCACGAGGCCTAAACTCTATCGCCTGATCCAACACTTCTCACGAGTCTCTGTTTGATGGCAGATACCCCAAGCTCTCAGAGCAACCTGGTGTGTAAGTTTCTGCTGCATGGCGAACATGTAACGTAGCCCTTCCTGGTGTGTGTGTGTATATATATATATAAACGCACATGTGTTTTCGTCCCTCTATGCTCATAGTGTATCAACCTCCGAAACGTGATTCTAATCATTAAGGCCTGCACATGTGCTGGCACCTCTCGTGTCACGAGGATCAAGATATCTGGTCTTTGTGCGTCGGCATAGAAGCCTGCTATGATTCATGCAGATGCTGGCTATTCCGAACTGCAGGTTCCCTGTGAGCAGGGGCATGCACGAGGCTTAGTCTCACCTGCACCCCCTAAAGCCTGAAACCCTGAAAAGCCAAATCCCGACTCCCCCCCAAGCTAGCATGTCCAATGTGACCGGAAAACGCGGTGGCTCCGGAAGTATTCCCAAGCTAACGACCGAAGCTGACCGATAGCAACAAATGGAGAGAGAAACCCGAAAAGAATATGTGCGAACTCTTAAATTTTAAAGTCTAAGCCCGAACACTGCAGAATGCCTGCGCACCCGAACCATATATCGTTCAAATTGAGCCTACACTTCTCACCACGATGCGGGCGATTCCGGCTGCGTTTGCCCATGCCGGCCTTACAGTGCAGCCATCACAACGTCGCGGTGTCAGCATATGGCCGTAGAGCATTCTCCCGAGCCTGCTGAATTGTCGTTCACCATGCATAGTAAACGTAGATCGGCGCGTTTGCGGTTGTGATGCCGTTTGCTGGTAGATTTCGTTATAAATCTCGCCGTTCTGAAGCCCTCAAACCCTCAAGCCCGAAAGCCCTGGACCCCTCGTTGGTTTTGGGGGTTGGCACTGGTTCAGGTTTGCGACTACGGCTTAAGGGTTGTATGCCATACTGACGGCCAGGACTTTGGGAAACCCGAAAGTATTGATCAGAGGGTTGTACGGTAGTGTGCGACTTCTTTCTTGCATGGACTGCGGCTTCTTCGAGAGGTTTTTGAGGTAATTAGGGTATTAGAGAAGTTTATTGTGGTGCAAGGAGGGGTTTGGGGTATGCAGCTCATAGATCCACGGTACATTGTACCCTACCCCAAGACATGTTGATTCCTTTGGCATCCAAGCAGCCCAAAACATCCCGAAATGATACCTGAAAGACATCGACGCCTTCACCATAAACCTGACCCTCAACCCCCCACGTCCAAAGCCCTAAACCCCAAAAACCCTTTGAAGCCCGAGCTACACGGCCCCTGAACCTCCGAGCGAGTCTTCAAATGTCAGCTCAGGTGCAGCAGGTCTGGGTCTCTTCCTGACTTCTGCTGCTGAGGCGGCCATGAAGGCTATTTAGGCTTCAAGTCTACATTGGAGTTTACGGGTTTGGGATAAAGGGACATGAAAGCTCCAGAAGGCGTTCAGAGTTTAGCGGGGGGGATCGGTGGCAAGATAGTCCGGGCTCGAGCCAATGTCATGGCCCTTTGCACAGACACCTGCACACACACACACCAAAGGTTATTGCACCGGAATCGGAATATATTCCTGTCTAGAGTCTAGTGCTCTTTCTCCTTATACTGCACATCCGACTGGGCTGATTTGGGGGCCCCGACACACTTTGGACAGGTTGGCACGCTGCTTCTGGTGGTTCCAGCCGGCAGGCTCGCGACCGCAGGGACCAACAGAATCTTTAAAATCCGTTCCTCAAGGCCCACTATGTACACGAATCTCACGGACAAGAGTCTGGTACCGAGTTGTACCGGGTCTGGCGTTTAATGATTTTGATTGATCGCTCTGCTGCTGAGAAGTTCACGTGTTAAGCTGCTTCCGCACATGTCCAACACAATCCAAGCAGAATCCGCCGCATCGCAGATCATGTGCAAAGAACCGGACCACATAGAACCAATGAGCGACACTCGTCCCAGCCTTTTGAGTCATGCCCTGACTCCAGGAGCACACCGACCCAGCTTCGCCACCTGGATGTGACTGCCCCAGGCGGTCATGGACCTGTCTACAACCTCGTCCAAGCCCCTTGCCGGCACAAGTCTCCAGTCTGGTATTCGGGATTCAGGTGTCGTGAGATTCTTGGGCTCCGGCGTTTAGGCAAGTCTTTGTGTTACGAAGTGCGGCCTCGATCTCGAGTTGTCGCACGTCGAGGTTTTGATGATGCACCTTATCAATGGCTAGCGGCTATCGCTCTTCCTACGTTCCTGAAGGCGGCCTGCTGGTGTCATCCCCCTGGACTCTGAAGCACAGGCTGACAGATGAACGAGTTCTGTTCTGCCCATGCTGTAAATGGCGACATAGCGTGTCCAGCACTCCAGTTGGCCAGTTCCGAGTGCACGTCTAGTGTTATCTTTTTCCAGCACTGGGCACGGCTGTTGCACCGCAGATCAGTATCGTGTCTTCTGCTGGGTACAAGATGCTACAACCTGCTGTCTTGCTCGGTGTTCCCAGTCGAATGAACTTGCCACCAAATGATGTGCGGCACAGACAGGTTCAGATAGTCTCCATCCTGCTCTTGGGCAGGCCACATGGGAGAACCCTGCCGGGTTGTTGAATCTGCCGTCCTGAAATCCGATCTGAAATCTTGTACTGTGCTTGCAGGTTTGGGAAGCTTAGGATTGGAAAGTATAGGTTAGCGCCCAGTCCAGGCGCGGCAAGTGCCCTAAGCACCAAGGCCACATCGATGGCATCAGCATTCTGGCAGCAAGAAGACGAGTTTATCCCCCACAGCAAGCCCAAAGCTGCAGATGCTCCCTCTAGATCGCAGATCTAAATCAGTTTTCCGTGGAGAAAATCCCTGCTTATTGATTAGAGTTGCTACCGACAACTCTGAACCTTGAAGTTTCAACCCTCAAATTATCCTCCCCCATTCTCTCCCCATGTAGAACAACCAACCCCGCAACCCTCAACCCGAAAACCTAGGCATTGGAAGGAGTGAACCTGCCAAGTGTCCCCGATCGCCTCAAGGACCGGCATACGGGTTTCCATCTGTTGGGTGAGGGTCTTAGGATTTAAGGGTGTTGCTACGCAGACGTGGCACCCTTTGCTGTGAGCTGGGTGAGATCGGTTGGCTTTAGCCTTCGCCCTCGCCTGGCCCTTTGCTCCTGGCAGGGCTGGGTTAGTGGTGAGTCCGACGGATGGCTGTTTTTCTACCTTTCAGAGAAGCTCTTTGCAACTTTGCATCCTGAGTGGTGCTTTGGGCCGTTTTCTGGGCTTGTGGCTTGCCCTTCCTTTTCCTCGTAAGTTTAGGTTGGTCACTGCACATGTGCTGAGTTTCGTAGTCTTGCAGCAGTCCCACGTTTGTGGCACGCGTGTGTTGCCTTGTCGCATGATCCTCCGAAACTTTGCAACAGCCTGCACAGGGTGAGTGACATAGGAGCTTCAATTACAGGGCGTCGAGTTGATTTAGAAACGACACCTTTCTGCCCAGACCCCGAGTATTTCTTAATTCCCACCGCGGGGTTTGGCAAGGGCTTGCATGGGCGCTCCGAAAGTTCAAATGCGCGATTTTTGAGCTTTTCGCGGACTGAAAACTCTACAAGTGACAATGCTCGTAAGTCCCAAGTCTGTATCAAACAGGTCGCCACATTAATCTCAAAGTTCTGGCTTGTAGTGGCCAGTTGCAGGAGGCGCTGGGCGCACTCTTGAGTGATCCGAGGCATGGCGACACAGCCTTGGGAGGTTAATAGGGATTGCAGCTTCAGGGTGCTAAGTTAGCGGCTTTAGGCCCTAAGGGCTTTCGTTGCAGAGTGTGTGCAGCTCAAATCCTTTGAACTCGCAAGGTTGTCTTCATCGAGTTTATTGATACAGAGTTCTCGTCTCAGCCCAAAGCCCCAGTCTTCCACTCGCGAAGATCCCCATGACTTGCAAAGCCTGGCAGCTCTTGAGGTAGTTTGGGCTGTAGGCTCGCGCTGTGTGGCACTTTCCGATGAAGCCTTCAAGGCAGTGGCGCTCCGTGAGCGCTCCCCGGCGCCTGCGCGTGCCTGGCCGGTCGGGAGAGGTGCGGGGCGAAGGGCCTCTGGGTAGAAGAAGCACGGCACGGAAATCCTGAGCTTCTGCATGCTGCTCATGTTGTATCATTAAACCTGTTGAAGCAGAAACGTTCTTCGGCTGACCCCCGCGAGATGCGACTTCAGTTTGCTTTGCATTTCCCATCTACAAGATGTGCCTTATACGAGCATTACTCCAAACAAGACAACCGTGGGATTCATGAGGGGGTCGAATGCGTGAATTTGCATATATGCATGTGTGTAAATGTATTTACATACCTATTTAGTTCTGTTTATTCCTGCATTTACGAGCATGTATGCACATACATGCATACATACGTGCATGCATGCATACGTACACATGTGTTTACATATATATATACATACATACATACATGTTTACATATTAGTGTTTATATACATATACATATGTATATATATATATATGTTACACATACATACAAATGTACACACATCTTACAACAAGTGGTATTATCAATATAACCACATGTATGTATGTATGTATGCATGTATGTATGTAGGATGTACGTATATATGTATGTATGTAATGTAATGTAGCGTAAGGGGATGTAATGTAATGTAAGGTAAGCATAATGTAATGTAATGCATGCATGCATCAATATAATTCAATGTAATGTATGTATGCATGTATGTACGCATGTACCTCAGTATGTGTGATCGTATGTATGTCCGTATGTATGCATGTACGCATGCATGCTCCCCTTCCGCCTTCCGGCCTTGCTCCCTTCACTCTTAAGCCTAAACGCCACGGTTCGGGCAGGTGGAGCTGTCGTCCTCTGAGCTCGCCTCTGACTATTCCATGTATCACAGTGCAGGTGGTGTTCTTGCCAGAGAAGCACCGAGCCGATAAGTAAGGGCCGTAAGGCTTAGGCCACAAAGAAGTTACCCAAGCGCTCAGGCTGTTCTTTGCGCTGGCCAAGATCACTCGAGCACCCGCTCTCCGGCTTAACTGTTGCGCCTTAACTTGCTCCGCTGAGCTCCCGGCGTCTAAGCGTCGAGGAGGATTCCATGCCCGAAATCCGAAGCTCTAAGACACCACGCGCCTGGTTCAGCTCAGGTGTCAGAGCCGTTCCGCATCCACGGACTGGTTCTTTGGGCTTCACAAAAGATACCTTTCTGTGTTTTGAGTAGAGGCTCAGGTCTTCCAAGTAGTTTGCAGCTTTCCAACGTAACTTTAGAGTCTTTGGAGCTTCGGGCTTCGAGGTCGAATAGTGCTGCTAGTCGGCGATCGTCGGTGAATCGCTGAGAGTACCGCCTGAACCTGCGTTCTTAGCAAAATTCTAACCCATAGCCCACAGTCTGCCTCTCTTTGTGTGATGCTTGCGTCTGACATGCAAGGTGAACCATAGCTGTCAGCCCAACGTCCAGTGGCTTGCCTTCAATACAAGAAATGCTAGCAATGCCAGTTGTTTATGAGAGCCTTACTACCCGGCGGCTTCCTGCTGTCTTCATTTTTGAAGGGTTAGCCTCGGCCCCTGAGATGCCAAGAGACGAAATGGTGGGGCCTTTGGGTGGAGGGCTTTAGGCCTTTAGGCTTAAGGCCCTGAAGGGTTAAGGTCTTGCCTCATGCTGCCCCGAGTGACTTAAAGCTTGGCTACAAGGCATCGCAAAAAATCCCACAGAATAACCACCCAAGCCCTAAAGCCCTTATCCGCCACCCCTAGCCCCAGTCGCATGCCGCCTTTCCACAGCTCTCAAACCCCAAGTTGCCAGCTTCAGTCAGTGCGCTCAAGGGTTCAAGATGTGGGCTAAAGGGTTCAAGCCGGAAAGGCCGGTTTCAGGCCTCAAGCATTAAGGCTCAAGAGTTTGGGGCCCCCCAAATCCCTATTCTCATTGTTACACCCCTTATTTGGGGGCCGGGGCAGCTGTTGAGCGGTGAGGCGGACGTTCCTAGCCGCCCAGGACACCGAACAGGCCTTGCTTTGCGAGAGCAAGAGATTTAGGGCTTACAGTTGTAGGAGGCAGAGGTCAGTCTTGCGACTTCGGAAGATTTCGGAGAACTTGTGCTCGAGGCCGGCTACTGGCTACGTGGGACTTCCGTAGGGTTTGGAGCTTCGGGTACTTAGCATTTAATTTAGAGTGTCGGAGTCGCTGTGTCGTGCTTCATTCGCAGGCTCCCGCAAGGCTGGTGCTCCGTGCCGCAAGACCAGTGGATGCTGGAGAAGAGCTGATGGACAGCCGGGGTCCTGGCGTTCTTGTGTGGTTTACATATGCATGCGTGCATGCTTATCTGTCTGCCTGCCTGTCTAGATGTATGTATGTATGTATGTATGTACTCGTTTGTATGTATGTGTATGTGTGTGTGTACGTATGTATGTATGTATGTATGTATGTATGAACGGATGTGTTTGTGTATGCTCGTGGATTCCTCGACTATTTGCTTGAAGTGGCCGAGCTCCGTAATCCCTAGTTTGGGCTGGTGTCCTGGTGGTTTCGGCGGTCTCCTGGTGTGCCTGGTCGTCTCGGTCATCCTGGTGCTTTGCCACTTTCGTGGGGACACATACTGTGGGGGATTTCGGAATCAGGGAGAGTCGGCATTGATTGCAAAGTGACCCCGTGCTGGTGGACATGGAGTCTATCTGCTGTTGATGCAGTGCTAGGTTGGGGGGACGGTTGCTCAAATGAATGTTTCGGATGAGCCTCCCCCCAAATGTAAACAGCTTCCTACGAGAAAACCTTCATTGCCAGGGCCTAGACAACGAGAACAAGCATACAATACTTCTAGCTACAGGCGCCCATGGCCGTAGAACAGTTAGGGTTCAGATTTCTGGGGGTAGCCGAGTATTCGGACATGAGATGGGTCACAATATGGGCGTCTGAGAGCACAGAAGACCCTAACCTAGAGCCCAAATCTTTGCCGCAGATACCCGTAAAGCAGGGAGATGCGCTGTATGCCATGCAGGTCCTGCCGTAGAGTTTAACGTGGGGCTTAGGTGTTGGGGTTTAGGGTTTAGGGTTTTGCCGCATGAGGTTACTTCTTCCCCTTCCAGCCATTGACAGAAAGGCCTGGAGCTGCTGCCCCCAACCCTCCAACCGACCGCTGTGAAATCCAGGTCTTCCTCCTTACATACAGATCGGAATCTATCTCCGATGTGTGCATGTTCCAAAATCTGCCTTATGAGTATATTTTACATACATAGCACATAAGCACCTATCTGAACATTTGTGTGTGCACATATGAATATGCATAGCAGTGGAAGCTTTGCATATATATATATCCTTTCATGCATACATATGTGCACGCATGTCAAAGTCTACACGCATGCATCCGTACATGCATGCATGCAACAGACGCAGGTACGTACGTACATACGTACTGATTCACATACTTACATATTCACATGCATACATACATACACACGACAGTGCAATTCCCACAAGACTTTCAGCTAGTAAAAGGACATATCCTGACGTCGAGGCTTTGGTATTGGATGTGTCTTAGCACTCCGTTGTTTCAGTCCCTCAACCCTACACTTTGTTGGTGGATGTGCGCCAGAGTGTCTGGGTCTTAAAGCGAAAGTCTAGACTTCTGTCATGTAGGGTTTAGGGCCTACGGTTTGGGGCGACAAGACCCGTGAAAGATCGCAACCTTGGCCGGTCATTTTGTCATAGATCCTGCTGTGTCTTCGAAACTCGGAGCCGAAACTCCTGACCCCGAGCCACGCGCTAAACTCATGAGGCGGAAACCCGTGAATCCAAAATCCTCAAGTCCAAAATTCTCGAAGCCGTACACGCTTCACTACGGAACTATTTAAGCCGAAAGCCGCTTCCAAGAACTCCAGGATCAGAATCCGGATAAAGAAGAATGAGAGAAAGCGAAGACCCCATGTAACTCCTATTCTGTGCACCTAAAGCGTACCTAAACATGAGCCCAACCAAGCCTTTCTTTTCTCAGCTCCCTTCCTTCTCGACGAACTCTGGCAAGTGCAGGCGCCGGCTGATGGCAGCCCTCGGGCCCGAGGTCGTTTGGATGTCTGCAGATTTTGGAGCTTAGGGTTTAGGGCCTTGAGGGTCTAGGCTTTCGGTTTTGCTTTTGGTAGGTTCCAGGATCAGTGCTGGGAGTGGTTCGAAAGCTGTTTCTTCGCATGCCCTACTCCCGAATTTCGCGGCTTGATTTCGGAGGAGCGGAGCTTTACTGGACTCGCGGCGTAGTGTCAAGGCTTGCTAAATTCTACAACCTTGAAACGTAGAAATACAATCACGTAAGGCTAATGTTGATTATTGGTTGCTCAGCCTCAGGCTGCCTTCCAATGCCGCTGCCCTCGCTGCCTAGCAGAGGAGGAGAAGGGGAACGAGGCCTCCGGAACACATTCCCTCATATGCATTTCAGGTCCCAAGCCTTCGAAGATGAAGAAAGCTCGAAGCTGATCGGTGCACCCGTTTAAGTGTTGGGTAGAGTGCTGAAGGTCAGAGTGGGCATCAGCTGGTATCATTCACGTGTTTGCACTTCATTAAGCCTGGTGGCCACGCCAAACCTGTCAGCAGACACCAACACCCTGCAGCCCCGAAAATCTTCTTCCACGGAGCCTAGATCCACGTGCAGAGTCCAGAAAGACCATGTTCACTTTGGCTGCTACTACATTGTCATGCTCAATTTGTGATTGTTGTGTTGTCACGATTGCTATGATGACGCAGGATGCCGAGCATGCAAGCTGGCTGAAGCTCAAGGGGCCACTCGTCTGCATGGAATCATCATAAGCTACACCAGCAACAGAGCTAAGAGTGGGTCAAAGGTTTAATAGTTAATAGTTGGTGCTAAGAATCGGCTAAGAACGCTTGTGTTCAGCTGCTGAGCTCTGCTTTAGCAGTGTGGTTAGGCTGGTTAGGCTGGAAGAAGTATGAAAGTGGCTTCGAGCACAACTTAAGCCTAAATCTTCACTGCCCAACAGTTCTACGGATCCACGTACTCCCATTGATAGCGATTTCAATGCCCTTAAGCCGAGGCTGGTTGCAGAACTGGCTTTGCTCCGAGGTGCTCCGGGGTTGGTTCTGCGGTCTGGGGCCATGCAGCCAGCTTCTACCATCTTCCGCAGCACTGCTTTTCCCAGTTATCGTACATGGGGTGATTTTGCCCCCGCCGGGCCTTGCCACAGTCCGTGCTGAAACCTCACCATCATCGTTGTCATTACAATCGTCATCCTTAGCCTCGTATGCATTGAGACGATGACGGTGCCTTGGGGCCAAGTGCAGTGTTGAGAGAATAATCCTGGCTACTGGTCTATGGCTATGGCACGGTTGGAAGATTACGGCCCCCACAAGACATCGTACAAATCGAGCTGAAGAACAGAAAGGTGATGGTTTGACGACACCGCTCAGATTGCGAGGTGACATTATTAGTCAGTCAGAGAACCTAGATGACTTGCACCCGCTCCACACACAACGTGACGCTCGAAACTCCTCCAGGTAGATGCTAGGATATACTTATATGCCAGAAAACTGCATCTAAGGTCGCCCCTGCTTCGGTACTTCAGGTTGAGGAATCAAGAGTACATGCCAAATGGTTCGGGTTTGTGGGCTACACACCGAGCCAGCACAAGAAGCAGCGGGCTTGATGCGTCGCTTCCTGCACAGACTATATGTCGAGTGACGCACGTCGCATGTATACATGTTGACACCTTTGTATATGTGTGTGTGCGCTTTGCCCACGTACCTGTCGACCGGCGCAAGCTCTAGCGAGTGATTTACCCTGTTGAGTCAGCCAGGAAGACGTGCAGATCCTCATCCAGACAGCCTCTCGATTCGAGGCAGACACTGCAAATTCCAGGGCTTGGCCCCACCAACATGCTGAAGCTGCCAGGTGTTTCGGACCCGTTGCTTCGGCAACCGGCCGCCAGGGAATTGGTCTTGCGGCTTCAGGCCAGGGACCCAACTTGCGACATTCTGTAGAGGACTGCTCTTGCAGCGACTGCATTGGCAAAAACTGATGCTGACACTGACTCATCATGGGTTACCAAATTCGAATAGTAGTTGTGACACAGCAGCAATCGCAGCAGAAGCAAGAGTAAGTCGCTGTCGCTGTCGTGGTCGTCATCGACGTAGGCTTTTAGGTTTTGCAAGTGAGGCCTTGTCATGGTGTCAGCTCCTAAGCGAAATATGGGCATCACGGCGCATGCCCCAAGCCAGCTTATGCGGGAAAGCTGTACGGGCACCCTGTGCAGCCACATGTCCGAAATCCTTTCAGAGCAGGAGCTGCTGACTGTGGATCGCCCCTTGGCCCCAAGATGGCAGATCAGGGTCTGCCTTCAGGCATAGGACTTCATGGATTTTAGGATTCGCTTTTGGGCTGGAGGCGAGTAGGGTTTAGTTACGCATTCGTATACCTAGTTCTAAACGGGCCAAGCTCAGGATTTTATCTTTCCTGTTTCAGCGGAAAGGAAGACAACTTGAGCTTGGGATTCACACCGACTTTCATGGTTAGAGGTTAGCGGTAGAGCTTTTGGGTTTGTGGTTCCGGGCAGCTGCACCAGAACACTGGGGATTTCAACACGTCGCCGCCGTCGAAAGCACAGCTTTTGCTGACCCGAAATTAGAAGCAAGATCGGCCTTCGGTGATCCGTAACACGCAACTGAACGATAGTTCGTTCACATCTCCCGGTCTCCCGGGTGCAATGGCACAGTTTGCCTTTCGTCACTTAGCAGCACGGGCGCCGCTTCACATCTGATGGTTTTGCGTCGTTTTGTCTGTTCACGCAGTGGCCGGTTCTTCTTCCTTGGCGTGATTACTCGCCTGTTTCGTCGTTGCCTAGTTCCTTCCTTCGTTGCATAAGGCTTCTTCTTTCTTGCAGCTGCTGCCGTTCGTGATGCACTTGTTCCTGCCTAAGCCTTTCGACCAACCACCTCGACCGCCGAAAAAAGGCCCATCATCCAGCCCCACTGGCTCGGCGACTCCGGTGACACCTCCACCAAGCGCACATTCTCTACCTCAGGCCCGGAATCCGTAAAACGTGCCCAGCGGGGTGGCGTCCTCAGGCCTTGGATCTCTCAGCTGGGTAGTTGCTGCTGCTCTGCTCGCTGATCTTCAGGCCTGTCGGGGCTGGGGCAATTCTAGGATCAGGGTTCAGGGTTACTGTTGCCACTCGATGATTACTCTTTTTGAGGTTTAGGGGCGCTTCAGGGATCAAAGGTTTGGGTGCTATGGGCATCAGTGCTGCTGTTCGTGTTTCAAGATTCGACTTCCGAGGAATTGTGACTAGCACTTTAGGAATTATCTATTAGGGGCTTGGATTTGTTGACATTATACAGCATCCGGGTTCTGGCTTGGGGGTTGGTTGAGGTTTACCCTTCTAGAGGCTGCGTGGGCTGTCTGTCTTAAGGATCCCGCAAGCATGGCTCTTCGTCTCTGGTCTTTGCGCTCATTTACTCGGTGAAGACGGACCTCAGAGGGAGAGAACCATTGAATAGAGGGACCTGAGTAATTAATTAGAAAAAGAATAGGGTTTTGGGGCCCATTTTTCTATAGTTATAATAAGGAACCAAAATAGTATTGACTTGACTTTGACTTGAGGGCGGACCGTCGAGCCACGTCTCGTGGCGCATCCCAACATTGTGAATTTAAGAAGCACCTGCACAGGAACCCCGCATCCAAAAAGCTTTGGCGGTCGTCCTCGGACCTTCTACCGAGCGTGCAGAGATGTGAGACTCTATCCAAAGACTTAAAGAGCATCCTCCTGCTTGGGCTGAAAAACAGGCTTCAAGGTGTCCAGAGCCACCTCTTCGTCGTAAAAATCTAGTGCCTGTGCACGCTCAGCAGCTGTCGGGATGAGCGGGGAGAAAACAACCGAGGCCTGCTGCACACCCTTAAAGGTACGCCACTGGCCTTTGCGTAGCCTTTTTCGGCGGCAACTGTCCCAAAACAGGATTGGTAATTATTGAGGCCCCTTTAGAGTCTGCAAAGTTTGGAAAACTAGGAGGTTGGGGTTTGCTTACACGAGGTTGCACCTGCCAGTCGGCTCAACCCAGGACCCTCGCTTCGCCCCGTGGATCCAGGCTTTAAGTTGGGCTCCAGCAACCCAAGCGTATCCCCAGATTTGAAAATTCCAGCTGAAAAAGAGCTCTAAAACGACGACTAATTTTCCAAGAAGAGTAAGCTACTCAGCTCGAAAGAGACGACAGAACCTGAGAGGAGCAAACTGCTCGAAAGACACCAGAGAAGTCGACAAAGAGGATGGGGTTTGAGAAAGAGAAGAAAATCAGCCAAAAGCGAGCACTTCGTCCAAACCTTCAAGCACCCTGGACCTCGAACAGAAACTTCTCCAGAAAACAGATGCAAAGATCTGCAAAGGGCCTCTTTAACCCAAAGCCCTCGTATGAAACCTTACCCTGAAGCCCCAAAGCGACATGCTGAAATCCTGAACCCTAGACCCGAGACCTCAAACCTAAAGCCCTGAAGCAAAAGAACCTGGCAGGTGGCAGTGGAAGGCGATTTCGTGGCTGCAGATCGCACACTCCGCCACCCGACGGCATCGAGCAATGTTGCCAACTATTGAGGCCCCATATTGCTGCAAGATCAGGCGTCGGGCCGTTCGATCATAGATCAGTATGTCAGTATTTATTGACATCTCAGAACCCGAGAAGCTTTCAGCTGCTGAGCCCCGTGCCGCAGGCATCAAAGGCTTTTTCACTTTGCCAGGTTTTGAGGATTCCTACGCACGCACACATGGCTGGTCCCGACGGAAAGCAGAACATTGACTTGACGCTCTGCGGAGCAGATGCTTGGATTCTGATGGTCTCCAAAATCTAGAAGATAATGAACATTACGTTCGGCTCACATGATGATCATGTTCTTGACAAATCTAAGGATGGCAGTGGCCAAAACACCTTCCTGACGAACCTGCTTTACTCCTTGGGCGGCATCCCAGATCGCGAGATGGAGAAAGCCAAGGAGAAGTATGGGACTTCCACGCCCATCGAAGGCATGGCAAAAAAATTCAAGGAAGCGCGAGGAGCCTCAGACATGGAGATGAACGAAAAGTTTTTCTACACACACAAGTATCACTACATCGTCTGCGATCCGCTTGAGAACCAGTCCTTCGTCAAGAACTATGTTGCTGGCGCCGGAGACTCCGATGCCGCGGTCATTGTGATGCCAGTGGACGACCTCGACTCGGCCATGGAGCAGGCAACTGAGCACGCTCGTCTGCTGTGGAATCTTCAGGTGAAGCAGGTGGCAGTCGTTGTGAACAAGATGGATAAGGTGGACTACAAGAAGGAGAGCTTCGAAGAGGCTGTTGCCAAGATCAAAGTCATGATGAAGGGTGCTGGCTGGCCGCCAAAATTCCTCGAGGACAAGATGGTCTTTGTGCCAGTCTCAGCCATGAAAGGCAACAACTTGTTGAAGCCTTCAGGCAACATGACTTGGTGGGCCGGTCAGGAGGTTGGTCCGGACAAGGCTCAGGTGAAGTGCATGTTGGACTACTTTGACGATGCTGTGAAGCCGCCTCGCTCCGAGCCCGATGCCCCTTTGCGCATGCTGGTGAATGGCGTTCACAAGATCAAAGGCGTTGGTGATGTCATTGAAGGCCGTGTGGAGCAGGGCACCGTGAAGCCCGGCGACTCCGTGATGCTCCCGCCCACGCACGTGCCAGACGTGAATCCATGTGACGGAAATGTCTTCAGCAGCAGGGATGCATCATCATAACTGCTCGAGCCAGCTACATTCATGAACATTCTGACCTGAAGAAGAGAAACTCTCACGGTAGGCTTTGAGGCCCGAGGCGTCTACAGTCATTTGCGGTGATTGCCCCCTCGCCTTCGCATAGCCTCATAATCCTATGGACACAGATCCCGATTCCGCATGCAAGGCATCGAGATGTGCCACAAAAGAGTGGAAAAAGCCGAACCCGGAGACATCGTCGCTTTGAATGTGAAGGGCCTCGAGCATACCAATGCACCCCGTGCAGGCGATGTCATGGTCTTACAAAGGGACACAGAGCTGACGGCCACCAAGAAGTTCGATGCCCAACTCTATGTCTTGGCGCTGTCCGACGAAATCCGCGTGGGTACCTCCCTGACCTGCTTGATGCGATGTGGCCGTGCTCCAGGCAAGGTCTCTGCGATTAAGTGGAAGATCGCCCCAGGGGAAGGAAGGACCGAGAATCCCGAGAGCATTCAGGGCAGAGGTGCGGCTTGCTGCAGCATTGAGTTGGACACGGCCTTGGTGTGTGATACCAGGAATCTAGGCCGTTCTGGAAAGCAAGTTTTAAGGCTAGACTGTGGAATCCGTAAGAAGAAGTCAATCTATCGTTTTGGAGCGGGGTTCCGAAGC
Organism: Symbiodinium sp. clade A Y106; assembly: GCA_003297005.1. Taxonomy (NCBI): domain Eukaryota; class Dinophyceae; order Suessiales; family Symbiodiniaceae; genus Symbiodinium; species Symbiodinium sp. clade A. The sequence goes on from BGNK01001021.1 coordinate 163,462, forward strand.
AGTCAAGGAACGTGTGCGAACCAACTTCAAGAGTTGCTTTCCTGGCCAACGGTAAGCCGGTGATGTTCGGAATGGTCCAGATGAAGGGCTAGGCGAGGCCCTGCAAGGCGAGAAAGCCTGCCTTTGTCAGGCATGCCTTTGTCAGGCACACCAGGCAGATTGTTTTCGGTGAGCTTTAGTCTCGAGAGCACGGGGCTGACGCGAAGCGTCGACTTGTGATTTTGATCATGAGCCAGACACTTTATACTTTTCGCTCTGCTAGATCGCTGATGCGATAGCTGAACTTTTCCTTTTCGCAAACCTTCACTGTAGATCCTGAAGAAGCTGTTATCGGCGCCTGTTGCCAGACCAAAACGGCCTCCAATACTTCGTGCAAAAGTCGGTATATACATCAGGGTTTGAAATACCCCAAGCCTTGAAGCCCTAAGCCCATCCTAAACCCTCTTTGCAATCGATGCTAAGGGGTGCTCCTGGCCACTTTGGCGTCGCTGCCGGGGCAAGCCCTCGGCTTCGAGGCACACCCAGGAATGCTGCAGTTCGTATTTTGGGGTATTAAGAGGCTTTAGGGATTTCGGGCTTTGGTTGGGGTTTGGGTTTAAGGTTTCGGGGTTTGGAGTTTAGCATCAAGGTTCAAGGCTTGGGCTAGTAGGGTGCAGGGTCAAAGTATCACGAGCTGAGCGGTTGGACAGCATGTAAGGCGGGATTTAGGGATTCGGTTGAGGTCGCCTACATCGTATATTCCCAGACAACTCAGCGCACAGACTGTGGCGAGTAACTTGGAGAGCCTCTACTTGCTGCTAGAGCTATTCTGAGTGGTATGACTGCTTAGATCATGCTTGCGTCAGGGGTACGCGTCGTCTGGGCTTTCTGGGTTTGGGGTCATTGGAGTTATTGGTGTCTTGGTCTAAAGTTCTAAAGTGTTATGAGTTTTCCGTGCTCGGGATATCGGGGCTTGGAGTTTGGGCTTTGCCTGTTTTCTGTTCCTAAAATGTTCTGTTTGTATCGCCTCCTTGTTCACGCGGCTTCATCATCCCACTAGCCACTAGCTACATGTTCATTCTTGCCGTGAATTGCCTCTGGATGCACAAACTGATCAACGGGGTCAACCATTGGCATGCCGGTATTATGTCTCTTCTGACGATCGCATGCAGAATGAGGAGCAACAGACGGGTTAACATTCTTCCTCAAAAATTCGTTGATATAGGGCCACTCGGGGAGCGCTCGAGAACCGCACGAAAACCGCTCGGCGAGGAGTCTACTCGAACCCACCACCGATTTTGCTGGTGGCCAGATTTGGTCCGCCGGCAAGGTTTCCCGTCTAGAGCGATTGAAAACCTTGGTTTAAAGCCGGGAGCTCAAAGCATCTCGAGAGACGGATTGGTGTTGCTATCTGGGCTATCTGTGCATAAAGTACAGAGTTTTTTTACCCGGATGTGTCGCCACACGTCGACGTCAATGTATCAGCATATCAGCCCATGCCAGCGCTCATTTCAAGATATTGTCGTATCAATACCTAGACGGTTCGTCCCAATGGTTGTCCCGATTTTGTCCGGAACTTTGTCCTGCACTTTCTGCCCGAATTTCCCAGAGATCAAGGCCTAGTCTTCATACGAAACTGGTTCCCCTAAGATTTTGTCTTATATCTACATGATATTTACAACATGGTTGGAGAATCCAAGAAGGTAAAGCTTCGGACTTAACCCGTAACCCGAAGCTCCAACCCAAACTCTCCCAGGAACCCCTCGCTGTTTTCGAGCTATTCCAAGCGGGCGTTTCCAATGTTCCAAAGTTAACATGGTTTCATTTCGTTTACGAAACGCGATCGTGGAAATGAAACTCTGAAGAAATGAAGCATGCGCGAAAGTCTCTAGAAATAAGCGACAATATGGAAATCCCTAATGTTCCAAAGCTAACGCGGTTCCATTTCGTTTTTTGATACGCGATCGTGGAAATGAAACCCGGAAGGTAGAAGTAAGCAAAACCATGGAATTTCCCAATGTTCCAAAGCTAATGCGGTGTCATGTCGTTTTATGAAGCGCGATCGCCGGCATGGAACGCAGAAAACAATGGAACATTAGCATGGCAGTTTTAGAGCTATGGCACCAGGGTAGGGGGCAAGTATTGGGTTTCAGAGTTTGATCCAGATTTCCCATATTGCAGGTTAGGGTTGGGCGGTGGGTGGTGCCATAGCCCAAAGGTGGCGCAGAGGGTCCCAACTTCCCTACTATGAATATAGCCGTCCATCGTTGCAGTGGAATGGAAGGTCGCGGCTCTCCGTGCCAGTTTCGCGCTGGTGCAGCGTCAGCTGCTCGGAGAGTCAGGCGCGTGCTTCATGGGTTCATATATATATATATATATATAAATATGTATGTATATATGTATGTTTGTTTGTTTGTATGTATGTATGTATGCGTGTATGTATGTGCTTGTATACATACATATAGAGGTGTGTATATATATATATATACATATATACATATACATATGCAAAAAGATATATACATACATAAATACATTAGCATTATATTGTCTGGTATATGCTTACAGAGTCTAGCCGTCATTGCCTAGTCCTACTAGCCGAGACTTAAAAATCTGAGCCCCGAAGCCCTGGACTCCTTGAAACCCTAAATGCCTGGGTTTGGATGAAGCCTGAAGCTTGCAAACCCGAGACAATGAAAGAGAACCCGAAAAGGATCCTAGATTCCAGAATCGAAAGCCGCCCAAACCTCGCCTCCTCATTACCGTATTTCCCCGATAAACCTCACGTTATAGAGTTGGTGTTTTTTGGTTTGAAGATTTAGTTTGTAAGGTGTTGAGGCTTCTCGGTATGGAATCTGAGGATTAAGGATCGTCTAGGGCAACTTCGTGACTGGGAGTGCAGGCGCAATTTATGAGCTCTCAGACTCCGGTCTTGGAAGGATCAGCCTTGAAACCGAAGCCCCACACAACCTGAGCCCATTCGAGGGATGGAGATGAGATAGGACAACCCCGCTACCCCTCAGCCCTGTAACCTCTTATCCCCAAATCCAAACCATGAAGCCTAGACCTGTGACTCTTCCAGGCGACTCTGACTTGCTGGAGCTGGGACAATGGGGCGATTGTGTGCTCGGCCCAGGCGGGGCAGTTTCGTCACGACTTCGTTCTTGATGCGAGCTTTGGGCCTCGAGAAGGTTGTGGATTCATGGTTGGGGATCGAAGGGCAGCATGTCGGCCAAACCTTCGTTGGCCTAAGCAAAAGCCTGCTTCGTCGTTTTAAGCCAATCCTTCGGCATAGGCAGATTTCGGTCAAGCCCTTGTGCCAGGCCCCAAGCTAAACCAGCCAGGCCAATCATCCACAGGATGCTGTATCAGATCGGCTCCCAAAATCAGCCACAGGATGCCGTAACAGGGACTACTAGAGATGTTTCTCTACCAGTTGTAACAGATCGGAATCACCCACAGGATGCTGGCTCCTAAAAACCACCCGCCGGATGATGCTTCTCGCTGATCTCCAATCAGGCTTGAAAAACCCGCGCTTATCTGCGCAATCGGTGTCGACAACTGCACTGCACTGGTTCTGTCAAATGAAAAATGAAGTAAAACACAAACGCAAAATATGTTCCAAACTATGTTCTCAATGTTCGGGATCGCAAGGGAGGATGGGCAGATGTTCGATAACGAAGCAAGCAGCTGAACTGGAGACTGCTCGACCTTCTGGTGCTGAAACCTGAACCCCAGAGCCCCAAAACAAACCCTGAGCCCTAAAAACCCTGCTACACCCTGAAAGCCCTAAAACTCTACAAGCCTGAACCTCAAACTCTAGCAGAACGTGCGCTGCGAGCCTCCAGGTGTCCGAAACGGGATGCCGGCCTCGTCTTCGCCCTAGAACTCCGGTAGGCTATAATACTATAAGAGTTTAGAAGGGTTTGGGGTTTCGTAGGGTTTAGGGTTTTGGACGGATTTCAGGGCTAGGGCCCGGAGATTTAGAACTTCGGTTGTCATGTCCTTGGGCTCATGAGCTTTGGATTTTCTCGGCAGCTGGAGTGACTATCAGAGCGGCGTGAGGAAATCAGATTCATGGATGTTCAAGCATTTCCGACCTCAAAATCACAGCCCCTAAGATCCGAAGACCTAACTCCCAAACCCATCGACGTCCCAGCGACCACAATCCTGAAGCCGGACATCTACTTGAGGCTGGGTCTGCCACCCCTGCAGCGGTTCATGGAGGAGCTTCATGCGGACTGAGGAAGAAAATGCAGCCAGGAAGCTTACCGAAGCAAAGCTCTTCGGAATCTGCTGGAATCTGAAAAAGATTCTCTGGCCAGGGTTGAGATTGGCTTGAGGGAAACCAGCGATCTTGCATTAAATGGAGTAAGAACAGTAACCAAGTCTTCTGATGGTTCCGACCACTGACCACTATGCTGTGTTACTGAAAACTCGCTAGTTGAAAGGGGTACGTGCTGATTACGTAATCAGCGAAGCACTGCCCGCAGTCTTCATGGGCGAGGTCAGGCTTCCGGACTCTTGTGCATCCGGGTTGCGCTTGCACGAGCTTTGGGGCCTATTCTTTCTTCCGATTGGGAGTTATGCGACCGAAGCCTCGGGGTTTCGGGGTATCAGGTGTCGCAACTGCTTTCGGGCCACAGATTAAAGCTTCGATCCCAAAGTCAGGGCTTTCTACAGGGCTTGCTGGTGCGGGTTTGGCTTCGGACTGCAGAGCCCCGTGTGCAAAAAAAACGCAAGGATTCACCCAAACTTCCCGACCGGGGCTTTGGAACCCGAGGACGTTTTTTTGCTCAAAGCAGTGTTCCAAAACGTTGCTTGAAAGATTTGGTTATCATTCCTGCTAGGCGCCTCCGGCTGAACCACCGCGGGCCGCCTGGCGGGGCGACCTCTTTGATGACGGCGCGAAGGGATGGATGGAAGGGAAGCAGACATCCACCAACAGTCTATAAAAATACCCCAAGCAGCTTATTTAAGCCGCCGGCCACGCAGTGTTAGTAATCACCGACGAAGAACTGTTCAGTTCGAGGTACATGCGTGTCATCTTTATGGAGACCCAGGAGAGCCACAAAGCAGCCTTACGTATAAACCGTGCAGATTCTGACCATGTTTCGGATTGAGGGCTGTGTCTAGGCTTTGTGGAACCTTGGCGTACAGTTCGACTTGGGCAACCTGTGGTCTTGACGGCAAGAAAAATCTCAGTCCAGGNTTGGCGTACAGTTCGACTTGGGCAACCTGTGGTCTTGACGGCAAGAAAAATCTCAGTCCAGGTATGTCTATGTAGATTATGTAGATGTATGTGTGTACATATGGAGCAAATGAAAGCGTGTATGTATATATCTATAAGCATGTATATGTGTGTGTGTGTATATGTATGTGTACGTGTTTCTATTTGTGTATGTGTGCACACAAATATATGAATATATACATATTTACACCTTTTTATAGTAACATTAACAAAACTTGTAATAAAGCAATAAAGATCAGAATAAGAATCAGACAAATAGTAGCACTAATGAATATTAACCATAAGAATAATGAAAAGAACAACAATAATAGTAATTACAGTAATAATGAAGGTAGTAGTAACGATAATAGTAGTAATGCTAACAGCAACAGTATATAATAGTAACATCAACATAATGACAGTATAGAACACAAATACTGTAGTGAATAGTATACTAATGTGTATAATATAATACAGTATAATTGTATATAACATATATGGTATAATGCATGCTTTCTGTGTATATATATATATACGAGAACAATATGCCAATGTGTAGATGCATAGAATGCATACCAAGTACACTGATAGAGACAGAAAGCACATGGAGGTTTTGTCTGACTGACGGTCTGTCTGTCTCTCCATCCATCCATCCATCCATCCATCCATCCATCGATCGATCTATTTATCTATCTATCCCAAAATGCCAAAGCTGCCCACAAACCCGAAACCGCCCAGCCTTAGTAGGCCTCTCTGCTCTCAACTCTCATACCTTTCAAGACCCCACTGAACCCCCTCCTCAAAACCTCCAACTTGACCCTAAACCCTTGCACTAAACCCTAGACCCTAACTAAACCCTAAATGTCCCTAAACCCTTCTCTAGACCCTTCGGCAGGGCCAGGCCCCCAAGGAGTGCCGCCGCTGCCGAGAGCGAGCCAAGGCCCAGGAATTCGTACCTACTCGAATTTCTTCAACTGTTGAGAGTGCCTTTAGGGCCGTTTAGGATTTAGGGTTTAGGGTTTTTAGGGCTTAGGTTGAGGGCTTACTGGTTTTGGGCTTGGGGGTGTATGGAGCTTAGGGATTCGCTTGTAGGGATGTAGGGATACAGGGTTTTGGGAGTTTGGGGTTTGGGGATGCAAGGGTGGATAAGCCGTACAATCACTTGGACTGGGATGGGTTTTTGTAGGGGCCTCAACACCAATACTATTGTGGGGGGGTTCCTTAATATGGTTATAGTATAACATACCCCAAAAACCCTGTTCGAATTATTAAGGCCCCTAGGTTTTGTTTAGGATCATCGGGAAAAGTGGTCGCCCTGGGAATTGCTAAGGCTCCATAGACACATAGACCCAAAAGTCTTGATCCCTTTAGCCCCAAGAGTCTGAAGCCCTGCAGAATAAAGCTCGTGAAGGCTTCGGGTCAGCGCAAAAGAAAGGGTACAGGGTCTATCACCGGGGTCTGAATTTTTGAGTTTGAGGTTTAGGGTCTTTGCAGGTCCCTTTCCCTTTGTCCCTTTCCCAGGGCTTCGGTTTTGCAGATGAACCCTAATGTAGGAACCTGATTAAGAAACCCTGGGCCAGAAGCGCAAAATAGTAGGATTCGTAAAAGGAACCCTCATAAAGGCCCAAGGTTTCTTAATCAGGTTCCTACATTAAACCCTAAGCCGCAGACTTCTTTCGCTGGACTTCAGGCCCTCGTGAGCCCGCGAATCGACAAATGTCGCTCGAAGGCGGATCTGCGGGCTTGGGTTTAGGAATTCAGGGTTTAGGGTTTATGAGGTGTAGGGTTGGGGTTCCGAGGGGGTTCAGGCTTCGATGCTGAAGATTTCATGCTTTGGAGGGCGGCATCAAGCAGGAGCTTCGCAGTTTAGGGTCGCAGGGTGTAGGGGTATCGGAGGTACCTAATAGTTTGCGGATCGTGATATCTGAGCTTCAAGTCTTTCTCGTTGCTGTTGATTCAATGATCTTTTCCTCTGTGCAACTGCCCGATCGTACAGTACAACAAAACATTGTTCGAGTTGTCAACCCCCCGGACAGTTTGGGCCATAAGGATTGCGGGCGATGTTTAGGCTTTCCATGCACGTGACAATTTGAGGATATTTGAGGGGTTCAGGTGTCTCAGCTCTTTTGTGGATGTCTGGCTTGAACCCCATATTAATCCGATGTTTGTCGTCTTGGGTATTGGTAGTTACGACGCCTGAGAATCGAAATATAGCACCATAGTGTGCACCACAACCCTATACGTTAAGCCCTGAACTTTCAACCTTGTGCGCAGCCGTGGACAGGTTTCCGAGACGGTCCGGCCGGACCGGACATGGATTTTGACGAGGAGCCGCCGGAAGACCGGTTTGCAGATCCCAGGGAAGACGTCAAGGACCACTGGGGGACTTGGGCTTCTGGGGCTTTAAAGATTTTGGGCCGTTGAGGGGTTAGCAGCGCATAGGGTGTCGGCCTGCGCAGGGTCTGGGACTTTTCGAAAGCGCCGGTTGGGTAAGGCTAATTAATACTGGCAGAAGGATGTGGCCTCTGGCCTCCTAAACTTTGGAGCTCAGGCCTGACGTCCACGAGCGCTTCACTACGAAAACATTCGAGCCAAACCCGGAAGCTTCCGCCAGAGATGTCTCGAGCACAGCATTTGTCAATGGGGATTGGGGCCGCGGCATGCGTCTAATTATGGCATTGAGAGCGTCGCTGTCCCGAGCCCTTAGTCATCTCAATCTTCATACTTTTAACCCCCGGAATTTCCTGAAGCCGAAGCTCCCGTGGTGATTTTAGGCTTGCAGAACCAGTGGACCTGTGGACTGCGAGGTACAGGCTCAGGTAAAGAACTTATAGCTACTGCTGTATAATAAGCACGACGATGACCGCTACTGTTCTGAAGTTTGTATGTTGTCGTTACCATCATTCTTACTCCGCATTTCTGTCGCCGATCTGCTTCTGAGAGCTGTGTTTTTGGAGATATGCCGTGCGTCTAACGAGAGATACTCCACAAAGCAGTCGTAGTTCAAAGATCCATCACGTCATCATCGTCATGAATGTGTTCGCTCCCAGGACGAGCCACCTCCACCCAGGAGGCTCACATCTCACATCGGGGTGTCATGAACTAGCCTTGAATCCTCCAACTCTAAAGCCCGGAACCGTGAACTCCAAAGACCCGAGTCTCGACATTGTCTCAACCCCCAAACTCTTGTAGAAGTCTTCCTCACATACAGTTTCTACATCGCGCATGGTAGACCTAATGCTTTGCTTCCGGCTGTTCTGACCTTCTGAGCAGCAACTCAGCTAGCTTTTCTACGACCGGCGGCGATAAAGGGGCAGCGCTTAGGGCCTGGAGTTTGCAGAGCCCGTGACGACATAGTGAAAAAGATGAACGTTCACGAGCCTTTCGAAAATCTCAAAACCCAACTAAGCAAGATCTTGTGTCAGCTTGAAACTTCTGCAGACTCCAAGATTTGTTCTTCGTGGTTAGCGATAGGAATATTGCTCAGAGTAGCAGCGCCAGCAACTTCGGAGTGGTAGCGTTAGCAAGTTTATCATACATGCACAGTAGGCCACAGTCCTAGTAGTGGTCGTCGTAGCAGTAGCAGTAGCAGTAGGAGTTGTAGTAGCAGCGCACTAGAGCAGGAGCAGTAGCCCTAGCGGTAGCAGTAGCAGTAGCAGCAGCAGCAGCAACAGCAGCAGTAGCTTGTCAGTAGCAGTAGTAGGAGTAGCAGTAGTAGTAGTAGTAGTAGTAGTAGCAGTAATAGTAGCAGCAGTAATAGTAGCAGCAGTAGTGGTAGTAGTAGGAGCAGCAGCAGAAGCAGCAGCAGCAGCAGCAACGTTCCGGTTTATCAGGCCTGCCGCCCGGGCACAACGCCCGCCGCCGCAGGAGGATGGTTGGCGCCTAAGCCAAGCACGTTGCCCAATGTCTTAGAGCCACACGAAAAAGTCGTAGTGGTAGTGATAGTGAAGAGAAGGAGGTTATGTGTGGCCGGTAGAGTATCATGGAGTTTGGAATTGGCTTATGTATTCCATGCTGGGCTTTTGAGGGAATCATTTCGTAGTTGGTATGGGGCTAAGTATGCACTGACGCACTGACAGTACCCGTACCCGAACCCATCTTCGCGGGTGTAGAGTCGCTCACAAACCCTGATAAAGGTCCCTGCCTGGCGGCCGTTCCACTGCAAGGAATAGCCGAGCGACCATAACTTCGAATCACCCTCAAGGACACAGACTTAGGCAAAGTCAAAGTGGAAGCTCCGATTCCGACCGAGTGATCTGCATCTTCCAGTCCCAAAAGTCGCCACGGGTGCAAGACTGATATCCTGATGGCAAACCCATAGTAGCAGCATAGACATGTGACATGCAGCTAAATGAGTTCCAGAATCCTAAACCCTACGACCTGGACTCATGGGCCTCCACCCAAATTCGAGCGCTTAGCTTCGCGTTGCTTTCCGGTTCGGGGCCAACCTTGCACCGCCTCTCCGCAGTTTGGGGTGGCCGCTCCTTGGGCGATGCCCTGGCGCCCAAGCAGGCGGCTTTTTAGCGTCCATTCCTGCGTGAAGCCGGGCCGGTATCGCACCCTCGGTGGGTAAGATGGTCGTAGATGTACATACGTGCATCACTCGTCCGTTCATACATACATCATACATACATGCATACACACAGACGTCATTTTCACCGCCAATACCCGCATCGTCGTCTTGATCATCATCGCAAGCAACTTCGTCGTCATGGTCGGCTTCGTCATCGACTCATCGTAAGGGGATTGGGAACCTTCGACTCGTGGCGTCGGATTTGGGCGCTTGGTTTCCATTGTCTCTATCTCGGCCTTTTCTACGCGAAAACCTGCACAGCCCTGTCAGAAGCCGGCGACACCATCCGGTGGATCCACGACAGGCAATGCAGTGCACTCCTGGGCCAAACGTGAAGGTTTAGATACTTTTTGCCTGGACACGTTCAGGAACATCACACCACAGTGTTGTGGAGGGGTTACACAGGAAGATTAATGCGCTAATTTGAATCACGGAGACGTTGATGCTAGGCTAGAGGCTGGAAGTCAAGGACATGAGCGCGACATGCCGGACTTTTGGCAGCCTTTGCTGTCGGGTTTGAGCTTAGGGCTTCACAGTTCTTGATATATGTAGTTCGTGTACAGCTGACACTGGAGCAGAGCTTGATTCATGCGGATCCCGGGTCAAAAAAGGGTCGATGCAAAGCAGCAACGGGACAAGAGCCAAGGCCCAGTCACCAGACGGGGTCAACGGTGCAGGGCTTTAGTAATTAAGCTTCGGAGATGACTCTAGGGACCCGACCCTACCCTTTTCCAACGGTTGCAGTGTCGACTCGAGAAGCTCGTCTTTATTGACTAGTCATGGCCAACAAATCTGATGAGATAAGAGCCGTCGACTGGAGAAGCTTTCCCGACCATGCCTCAGAGACCTTCTCTGAACTGGACTGCTGGGTAGGAGTTTCCGCTGCGGCTTCCTTCCGGTTGACACGGCCAACGTCCGTAATTGATCTCAGTGAGCGTTCGGGCAACTGCCTGTTCTCCCGTTTGAAATTGGAGGCTGCGGTGGCAGCAGTGCTAGCAGTGTGCGCTCGGGCGCGAAGTCAGCACCCTCGGGTGCCAGCAGCCACTTGGTAGCAAAGATTTAATCATGAGTGAAGAGGTTCAGAAACAGAGAACTGTTGATTCTAGTGAAGACCAACAATGGGTGTGTTCTTCTGCTTCTACGGGATGTACATCTGTGTCGTTGGGCTGGCTTTTGTGTTCGTATGTAGGAGTATATGCATCCATGCATGTCTGTATGCATGTCCATGTAAACTGTAAGAGCGAGATAGCACACACAAAGACCCAATCTTGCAGGCTGTTCTACGTAAATGCATCAGTCTTCGTACCTCTGCACAGGGGAGCCAGGCCCCTCCTAGGCATGGAGAGGCATGGCGGCTTTGCTTCGGATCCGAGGTCATTTTTTTGAACTTACGGCCTCAGCCCAAGCACCCCAAACCTCGTTTCGGCCGCTGAGATCCGGACCCTGGCAGATCTCCGGACTGGATCATGTCTTGGGTCGGATCTCCCAGCTCTTTCGTGCTTTCTGGTTCAGGGTGCCGGGTAGGCGATGTAATCAGGATTTCAGCTGAGTTCCTCAAACGAATTTCCTTAGGCATTGGTCTTGGACTTACCTCAGGGCTCAAGGACCCCAATGCCCTGGAGGCCTGAAACCGTGAACCGTTAGAGGTTGAATGCCACAGCCCCGAGAAACACCTCGCATATTCGTACACCACAATTGCTCCAGCCTGGACCTGTTCGGTTTTCAGATGTCTTGTCTTGTATTATTGCCTCCCAGAGTGCTTGCTGCTGCTCTTCAAGTGGCAGGTGTGACTATGCGTTTGAACCCCAAACTAAAACCCTACACCTCAGTCCCGACTTGCCGGCCAGTCAATTTTAAAGACTGTGAGCCGATCCATGATTCTGCTGTCCGGACACCGCCTCAGCGAGAAACCCAACCCAAGGCTCTTTGGCGCGCGAGATATCCCTGATTTGTTGGCTTGCTGAAAGACTTCCAAATAGAGCCCGGCAGGCGCCTTGAATCCCAAACCCAGGCCTTTGGGACCACTTCGCCTTCCTTTCCTTGCCCTGGCCCTGTACTTTCAGTTCAGCTATGGTTTCTGCCGGAGCGCTCCCACGCCAGGTCCGATCCCTACCCGAGTCGCATGTACCAGAGAAGCTGGGCACCCAACAGGGCTTCATGTTTCCGTAGGGTTTCCGAATGTTCTCTAGAGGATTCGGGGTTTCGTAGTACCGAAGGTCACCGTAAGTGTTGCGCAACTTGAATTTGTGTCGCCGTTATTCGTTCAGGAGTTTCTCCATATCGTACAATCTCGTCTGCACATCTGCAACACTGTTGGACCATGCCCTGAAACATGTTATTTACCCTACCGGCGCAGCCCAAACCCAAATAGTTAATCCCTCTTAGACCAGCATGACACCTGCTTAGACAGACATGCTGGAACCCTGAACATCATGGCTTCGCGCATCCATCTGTCAATCTAAGCCTCAAAAACCCCACTGGACCTTCAAAAGGACCCGAGAGCACCTCGCCGACCTGATTGCAGTGCGCGTCTCAGAAGACTCAGAAGCTTGGGGAGCTCAGCCCGGAGGCAGCATTCAGATTACGGACTGCTTCCCTTCATTCCCGCAGATTGTGAACACACAGAAACACCGGCACTGGAATGACTAAGCCTGCCTTGTCCATTCGACACACGTCTCACCCTGCTTTCCAGGAAAGCAACACAGTCTGATGCTATGGGCTGCGAAACTTTAAACATCAGGCACAAGCGAGAGGAGCTGCAACTGACCGTTCGCGATACTCTTTGCAAAAGCTTCTTCGTTCGATTGGTATTGATGAAGTACTTGCTGACACCTGCTTAGTATCTCTTACCTGCGTGAGACATGGAAAATGTAAGTATCATGCATCCATGCATCGTTCACGGCACGTAATTTGACAAGGACGACTGAGCTTTAAGCCGTCATAGATGCTGATGCCAACGGTCTCGCTAAGGAGAACCAGTTGGACGGACGAGCTTTCTCGGATTACGCGCTGAGCTCAATATCGGCGAGTTTCAACTTGGTCGGCAGACCGCGGCTCGTGTCTCATGCCCCAAATAGGAGCAAGAAAAAAGCATTCATGGTATCTGGACGTTGCGATGTCCCGACAATTCAAGCCAAAGCTCTAGGCTTGGCAACTTAGCAGAGCCAGATCCGAAACATGAGCCGTCCTGCAAGGCCTTCAGCCGTTATTTCCAGATTTGCCAGGAAGTGAATGAATTCAGTTCATTCCTAACCTTGAGTTTACGGGTGTCGGCTCAGTGTTCACAGGTTTGGGGCTTGAAGATTTAGGGGTTAAAAGCTTAAACGGACAAGAACTGATGCAGCACTCTTTCGGATGTAGAACGTTACAAATCCAGCGCTATTCAACTAGCCATTGTCTAACCAAGCCCTTCGACCTTTCGCATTGGTCCTAAACCCTGAAACCCTCAACCCTAGGCAGATGGGAAGGGGATCTCAACAGGCAACCAAGTCATTTGACAGAAGCGGGATCGCAGCAGTAGCTGTAACCACAAGCCACAGCAATGAGTCGTCACCTCGCTCGAAATTATCAGCCTTCAACTAGTAACACCTTCAACTCCAAGCACCAAACTACATATCTGCATTTGTCTGCTTATTGTCTCCGAGGTACAGAAAGTTCCTCCTGAGGCGCAGGGCTCGGAAGTTTTGTGCGGAGATTCGGTCGGGGCTAGAGTGTGTGACTTAGGAGTTCGCAGATCTGTCTGTGCAACTGGGCTTAGATAGCTGCCCTAGACATGAAATGCAGGGATCCTTACGCATGTTGTCCGGTGAGTCTATAGGATTTCCTTCCACATCTCACGTACTTTGCCCGACTACTTCCGGCGACTTGAGATTTAGCCTTTCGGTTCAGGCTGGGCTTGAGTCCTGAGTGCCCACAGCAAGCGCGGACCAACTCCAAACAAAAGGCTTTGACCTGTGAATGCTGCATTGGGAGTTCAGCTACACCCCCAGCTCGGTCCTCTGAGCCACAGAGAGGCTAGTCTTCAGCCTAGGAAAACACTTCTATTCACAAATAAAACTCCTTTATGTCCAACCGGCCGCGTATCTATCGCATCGTTTATCGACCGGGGCATAGTCCATAAATTTGTTTGCTTGCTCGTTCTTCGTCTCTGTGTTGATGTTCTGTCTGTTGGTTTCTGCGCATCGCGCTGCGGTCTGTGTCCCTACGGTGGGCAGAAAGCGGATTCTGTGCGTCAGCCGTTTGTAGCGACAGTCCTTGCAAGGTTTGTGCCCCGAAGCACGCCATGAAGCTGAAGGCAAACTCGACCGGAAAGTTTAGGGTGGAGTCTCTGGGGTGGAATGGCTTCTGCACCGGGGGTTTACGGTCCAGTCGGCCTGAAGCCCTCAGCAAGAAGAACCCGATCCTAATACCAAACCTTTGCAGAGCAGATGTTGGTACGAATGCGGCGGCAGAGCGGTGTTGATACATGTATATATGTATGTACATAAACATATATATATGTACATACGCATGAAAAAAACTTTCTTTCAAGCTTTCAGCTGTTCGCTGGTGTCAACCTCAGGTCGGATCTTTCTATCGTTGCCTTGACTCCCCTCCCCTGAGCGGTTTTCTCGAGCTCTCTCTCTCTGGCAGCGTTCACATGAGGTCATGTAAGCTGAGTCAGGGCCGCGCGTTTGCCGCCCAACCTGTCTAGGACTGTTGCCTTGACAGTACACATCGCGCTCCCTCGGTATC